>NW_019379816.1:333165-393952 GCF_000648655.2 Copidosoma floridanum
GTCGATAAATATTAATTTGACATTTACATAACAGTAAACTGTTGTAGAGTATCCTAAAATATTATTAAAAAAGGAGTTAATAAGTGTTTAAAAAAAGTTTTTGTGATTTTACAAAAAAATAATGTAACTTTTGTTTCATAACACCATAATTTTTAAACAAAAGTAATAATTATTTTACTAATATTTAGTTTGTTTTAACGATATTTTTGTTGTTCTCAGTCTTTAACGTAAGTCTTTTCTAAAGGACATAAGAACGCAAATAAATACAACCTAAAGTAAAGGCTTACTTGCGTTATACAGTACGCTCATGGGCTAAGTAAAGATGTCTGAGCACTTTAAGTAATCAAGCGTTACATTACATATAGTTACTTATTTATATTTAACATATTTTTTTTCTTAATGTTTTAATTAACTACGTCTGAACATCTAGAAATAAAGCTAAACGTGTAAGATTTTGTCTATAAAACGTAAACTTTTTGTTTAGTTTAAGTTCATCTGGAACTAGCTTACCACTTAAAGGCTTTATTTGCTCTGACTTAGAATATGATTTTTTTTAATTATTGACTTGGCGTTGTGGTCCTACATTCCATTACGTGACATGTAAAAAAAAAAAAAATGTTCAAGCAGTGAGCTGACGTCTGATCTGCCAAACATTTTCATGTTCAAAGTTGTGTTTTATGTTATACAATAGATCTTTAAAAAGCTACCAGCCAGCTTTTTAAAGCCCAGGAAATCTGATCATATGGAGCTTGGTAAGTGCGAAGTAACAGATCACGTAGGAAGACGACAGAAGTACAGATCAAGTAATTTACTTAATCACTAGATCATTTTCTTAAATGGGGACATCTTAGTCAGTGGTGAGGCTCTTATGAGTATGACAAGGTACCTGATGCTAGTACGAGAGCTAGAGATAGACTGGTCAGCTGTGTCCCACACTAGATGGCTGAGCTCACGAGCAGTTAAGACAGATACGAGAGCCTGGTGCTCAGACGTAAGGTGGTGGCACTGAACAGGGCTGGATTAACAATTTGTCCACTCTACGATAACTACTGGCTGCCACCCTTTTTAAGGGTAGAGATTTTGCAAGATATGTGTCTTTGTTCCATTTTTTTTTTAAACCAAATAGCAAATAGGAGTTTCACACACAAACATACAGCATACCGCCTATACACCAGTGCACACTCGGCGTATGCCTTAATATGGCCCTGGCGCTGTATCGCCTCACAGTTGTAACAACTTCGCGTGAGACAAGACTCTGCTTTGGAAGATGCTGTTGGGAGCCAGATGAGATGGTCTGTGGAGCTACAATCACTGACCCTTAAAAGCTGTCTGAGGCAGATAAATGGACCAAAAAATCACTCGCTTCTTATTCAAGAGTGGATGTTGCTTCGAAGCCTTGAAAAGATTTATTAGCAGCTTGAAAATTCCTGGTAAACTTTGAGAGTCCACCAGCAGGGTTGGTGCAGTCACTTAATTTTTTGAAGCTGCTTGTCTCAATAGATTCGTTAATTCAGCAATATTGAGGTCTACAGGCTTAAGTGTATCGGTAGAATTTTTAGTATGCTGGCCATTGACGTCGATGACAAAAGTCCGATTACTGAGACGTCGTACAATACATTAAATAATGACTACTTTTTAGTTTCCTTAACAGATCCCTAACATAAACTTATACAAAAACTTCCTGTAACTAATAAAGCATCGCAAACAGAGAGAGCTCCGCGTTCAAGTTGCTTGTGGTATCAAAATAATGCAGCGCGCACTGATAAAAGCGGCTGTGAAAGAGATAAGCTCCATCTCCCACAAAAACTCAAGCAGCGCGCCGATCATGCCAATAACCCACAAAACTCAAGCAGCGCGCCAATATACCAAGTGGCGCGCACAGATAAAATAAAGCCGTGCAAGAGGCCAAGTGAGCTCCATCTCCCGCAAACCAAAACTCAAGCAGCGCGCCAATATACCAAGCGCCGCGCGCAGAGAAATCTGCAGGAAAGGGGAAGTGTGCCAAAGTCGCCATGGCGATTGTAGCACAGGTGTGCTAGAGTCGCCCTTGTTTATGTACTAACGCATTGTTTGGATGATGGCAAAGGAAAAAAAATTTCTGTCTGGTCTTGTATTTTGTTAAACTGACGGGACTTATGATTTTTCAGCGCACGAAACTTGTAATTTTGGCTATCAAAAATTTTTTTAAACTCACAATCGTAATCTGTCTCATTATGCTGTAAAAGTCCCAGAATGCATGGTTTTGATGATGGCCAAAAAAAAATTTTCCCTCGGGACTTGTATTTTTTCACACAGTCAAAAAATCAGTTGACGATTTGGCATAAAAAAATCAGCTGATTTACTAGCTGACAAATCAGCTAATTATTTTTAGCAGTGACGACATAATTAAAGTAGAAATAGATTACAAAAAATTGTGATTGTGGGACGCGAACCATTAACAGTAAAAAAAAAGACAAGTTTTTCATTGGCTTGGACAGAGTGAATATACTTGCCAAGCAGTTCGATTCCATACAAAGTACAAGCGGTCAAGTTGGTAAGGTGCTTGCCTCATATTAATAGTATTAGAGGCTCGTGTCCCACAATCAGAGTTTTTTTATCTTTTCGTAGTAGCGTTGTTTTTTCTTTCTATAAAAATTTTCTTACTCTTACTTACAAAATTCTTAAAAATTAACTTTAGGACAGCTACATTTTTAACCGGGAGTACAATAAAACAATGAAATCAGGGTTTTTCCTCCTGTGTGTTCAACGTGTTAATCTGCAGAAACAATAAAAAGATCCTAATATAAACTTTTATGCAAATAAATTTATAAAAGTTATTTATACCTCTTCTTGTTCAATTTTTTTTATCATTCATACGTTTTGTATGTTCCTCTTTATTTTACTCACTAAAAACATGTAATAAAACAAACAAAAATAGGGTAATGTATCTAATTACCATGGAGTAGAACTAACTCTCTTCGTACAACTTAATAAATGTGGTACAATAAAAGAAAGGAAATCACCCAAAAATACCAAGTCATGGTTGGCACTTCGATTGTATGAAAAAATTTCTTTTTCTATGTATTTATAATCTTATATTAAGTAAAATATAAACATGGAGATCAAGTGCCTCAGACAATAGTTACTGCGCGCAATCTTACCGTAACTGCTGCTACCTAATAACTGCGAGATCCCGAATAACTGCTACTTAACTACTGCAAATTAAATATTTCATACAAACATAAATTAAACTCTTTAGACATTGTTTGACAATTGTTGTCTTGTGACAGGAAGACCACGTCTAGCACACTATCTTATCAAGTTAACAAGATCTTTTTCTGCTTACTGGATTCAACTCACTAAGTGCCCGACTTTTTTGTCATTATATTTGTTGAACGGTTTCGCTCTAATAGTGAACTCAAGGACTCTATATTCGTTTAAATTGCTGATGTTAAGTAGCCTTGTCTAATATTACTCAAATTAAATATTAAATTTTTTTTTTAATATTACACTTTGACATTTTTCGTTTTCTTAGTTGTTTTTTTATTTAATACTTCTTCTTTCCTCACATTTTTCATTATAAGTCACAGGTTCCCATATAGCTACTCCTGTTACTTGGCTAGTACGCCGTTGTTTACTGCCAAGTGGTTGATACCTTGTACGCAGGTAGATATTACCTTCAGCTTTCAGTATCAATGATTGACTGAGTATCTATTTCAAGGTTAGATTGAGGTACGTTTACACAAGGAAGTAACTAGGGGGCAGTATGAGTTGGTGAACCTAATAACTGCATTTTTTGACTTTTTTATTAAACGTGTACAACAATATAGTATTCATTTTATCTTCAAAGACGGCAATATAATAAAATTAAATACATTGTTTGAGTCTCAAGCGAAATTTCAGAATGTACAGATTCTAAAAATTATTTGTGAGTGCATGAATTTATGAACGCATTTTAATTTTTTTACATTGTTACATGGAAATATGAAATATAAGGAAGGCGAAATACGGAAAATGAGATCCGCAGTAACTATTTAACCCTATGTTGTACTCAACGAAAAACAACAAAGAGTTGAAGTATATATTTTAACATCAGTAACTTTATTAATTATTAGTAATATGTAGTTTATTTATTATTTACCAACACTTTACAATGCTATGAGGAACATCAAAGATTTAAGAAACAACAATTTTTTCATAAAAACATAAAAAGATATTATTATGTATTGTCTCTGAGAGAATTGATTCTGTATTAAAATTTGTTGTTTTTTGGCTAAAAATTATACTGCATTTTACATAACTGTTTAGTTAAATAACCCAATAACCCAATAAACAGTTTATTAATAACCCCAGAACTCCTAACAAGATCTTAACTTGTTTAATAACGATAAAAAGAAAAAATCAATTTCATTTTATTTTCTAGTTTTTTTAGTGCTTTCACTTATAAAAAGGAGACAACACATGATATCAAGCACGCACTGCATAATCATTTTTATACATTCCAAAGATCTTCATAAAGATCCCTTGCTTACTGCTCTAGTCTAATAGGATCGTTCGACTTCTCCATGTGTATATGTAACGTATGTACGTAAAGCAGTAATAGTATTTTCCTACCGTCTCTCCTTCATAACTATATAACTGATTACCACATCTCTCTTGTAGAACATCTTTTAAAGCTGACTGATTAACAGTATTTTCCAAAGCAGAACTAAAAAGAATGAAATCCTTTTTACATGTGTATCATTAAATGTCCACTAAGGTTTTTGATTTTGAGTCCGGAAATGCTCGTAGAGCTAATTTTTTAATGCTCTCCTATATGAGCCCTCATTGAACAGTTGAACTTTAAGTTAGAATTTCTCAAGATTTTGTCCGATTGAAAGTAGAAACAGAGTTATCATTGGATTCAGCAGATTTTACTCTACCAAGTAAAACGTATTTTTTACTCAGATTTTCGCAAGGGAGCTACGGTAAGTTCATGGAAATTTTTTAAATTGCACCTGCTTAATTGGACATTATTGTCATGAGCCTTTTTAAGAAAGGTAGATTTTTTATGAATTGAAACTTTTTGGTTGTTATGATTTGTCTAACTCATATGCCGTCATTAAGAAATGCAGTTAAGATACATTAAATTAAATTTTGTCTAAATTATTTTTTATCTGTTTTCTAAAATAAATAAAAAAAAAAAAACTTAACCGGAATATTGCAGTTTTTTCATATATATTAGGAAAATATTTTTTTTTTACTCACAGGTTTGTAAAATCCATTGAAGTACTTTAGTAATAAATCTTTTATTCTATAGGATTTAGAAATTCATTTGGCACCTATAGGGGGCATTGGGGATTCAGAAAAATTTCTTGTGGCAGTAGTGGTCTGCGGAGGACTGATCCAGAAATATAACAAAATAATAAGGACTTAATTTTTCCCTTTTATGTGGGGATGGTGGGGGTGATTGCACTCTGCGAGAGGCTATGGAAAGTTGTATCAAACTTCCCATAATGATAACAATATTATATAGAAAGAGATTTGATTGTAATCAAATTTATTTATGCCAAGGGTGAAACACTTGAATGGCAACACACCAAATAATACAAATATAAAAGATGCATAATAAACAACATTAGATGTAACAAAAATAAGGTAAAAACTTAAGAGCAACAAAACAGTAGTTGAGTTACATAATCCTAAGTATAATAGATTGCATCAAGTAGGTATGATGCTTGTTTATAATAAATCATAGGCTTCTAAGTAACAAATAATGAAATAAAATAAGCTTATTAGTTTGCCAAGTTTCATAAATAAAGATATCAACAATTACTTTTTATTCTATTTTTCATTTTTTCATTTTCCATACCATGCCATCAGCCTCGGTCAATAATCGCCTGTACAAAAAACTCTTAGATTCATTCAAAGTTTCGGATAAATGGATGGGCGCCCGAATAAGGTCCCGGAACCCCATAGCCATCTACAAAAACGATTGTTCGTAAGTAGCGAGAGTTACATGAGGTATTTCGAACAAAGAGGGAACGCGTCTCTCGGAACGTTTCAGCCCTTTACTTGCCGCAGGGAAAAGATTAAACAAGTAGTTCGACCTCATGGTAGTAAGAATCTTGTTAGTGCTAGCACTAAGAACTGGGTGCAAACACTTAAGCCTGGCGTAGAACGGCTCCAAGGCAGTGTTACGTCTAAGATTGAAAACAAGCGGTCGAGTTTTGTGGCCAAATAATCAGAAAGACCTACGAAAACGAATCAGGCATAGTCAAGATGCGGCCATATAAGTGCCACAGTTTGCTTTAGAATTACTAGACAGCGATCAGCCCTTGTATCACAAACGATAGAAAAGATCATGCACCCGTGAGCAGATAGCAGCCAAATGCCTATTCCAAGTGAGATCGTCAGTGAGATAGACATCTTAGTCCTTTACACAATTACATACGGGAATAATATGCATACCAGCCGGGATAGGTGGCAATGCCGCCCTGTCAACGCCCAACAACTGATGAGGGGTACCAAATAATATTCCCTTGAGCTTTTCCTAGCTGAAATCCAACCCATGCTCGCCCAACCATTCCACTTTACCATAGATGTCCTGGTTCAACAACTGAATCATGCGACGCGTATCAGATGTAATGCATTGGATGTAGCACTGCAGATCGTCCGCGTAAAGCACACCCATACTATGACGCAGAACCGGCAGCACTGAATTAATAAAGATAAGGAAAACAATTGGTCTCGTGAAGTCAGTAAAACCACCGTTCAGATCCAAGACTGCCTGGGATCGATCTGACAAATAACTGTGAAACTACGTAACAGCATAGCTAGAAAAACCCATGCCAGCCATAATACGCAGGAGCACGATATTATCGATTAAATCAAAAGCCCTCCTAAAGTCAAACAATACAAGGATTGTTATCATACCACGCTCCATTTCTAAGCGGATGTCCTCCATAATCTTTACATTTTTCTAAACTCTGGATCTTTCCTAATATTGGGGACTAAGCCGTTTTGAGTGAATCATAAAAAGCAGTTTTTGTATGAAAATTTATCAAAAAATATTTACCCTACTTCGGTTATTTGTTTAATTTGTTTATAAGCGTACGATAGAATTTAATTTATTATTAACCGTAGGTACAGTAGAGAAAAAATTTTTTCTGTAATTCATAATTATTCTGTCTAAGGTATGTGGTTCTATAAATAAAATTTATTAAGTATTTAAAACCAGTTAAATAATTGAAATTTTTTTTTCTTATAATGTTGAGGTTAGGTCGTTAAGTAAAGTAATTTTATCATTGTACTCTATTAAGTCAAGGACAACATCTTGAAAAAAAGAAAGAAAAAAAAAATTTGAAAAATAGAAGTGTAAGAGCATAGTTAAAATATGTAAGCAGTTTTCCAATACTTAGTTTTATATGCAATACTTGAAAAATATAGTATTAATATACAAGATATTAAAGTGTTTCTTTTAGGCAACAGTGAGATGGCATTTGAATGTCACTTATTTTGTTTAACGTTAAACAAATTTCAATATAAATTTTTAAAGATAAACATAGGTTATAAGAAAAACAGCCGCATGTAAGCCCTTTCAAGTCTCCACTTAGAACAACTGGTGTAGTAATTAAATGAAAATAATGTTTTGCTTATCTCACACTTTGAATCAAAACAGTTTTGAAAGAAGAACAGTTTGCGCAAAAGCATTGAGAAAAAAAGTGAATTAATTATTTTTAAGTAGCTCAAAACCATTAAAAAATCTCTTTGATCAACGTTATGGCTTATAGATAACTTAAGGACATTTATGACAGTTAGAAGTGAAACGTAGAGAGTGCAATAAGGAGGAAGCAAGCATGCGGCAGCACCGGTAACTGTTGTGCATGCATTTTTATACTTATATATATGAGAGTCTGACACTGTTTTTTTTACTTGATTGCAAAAATAACTTGTCGATCCCTTTGAAAAATGATTATAATATTAGTTTAACAGTATTATGTCAAGCAAAAAAAAAAAAATTGTATGTGATTCCATTTTTATGTGATTTTTCCGTAAGGTTACGTGTTTTATTAAAATTTTTTTAACATTTAATATCTAAAAACCGGTAATGTAAAACGGTCTCAAATTTTACATGTTGCTTTCCAACATCATTACGAATATCGAGTAAAAATTCCAGGGAGATTTTACCTAAAACGCTATATGTAATAAACGTCCTTGAATACAGTAAATTTTTAACGCCAATCAAAGATAAGTTAATAACTGTTTGAAATCAACGGTTTTAAAATTGAAACATTAATTCTGTGCATTCTGTGACTAATTTTTTCACAGCCCCTAACCATGTTTAACACACATCAACAATGTATTTGATCATTAAACTAGAGTTTAAAGTAAAATTTAATTTGACACATATGCCATCGTCATTAATAATTTTACTAAGACTACTTTTTCTCTGACTTTTAGTTTCCTGTTTTTATGTAAGCGTAAAATTAAAAAAAAAATTTAATCCACAAACTGACATTTTATTTGGTATTATTTCTTATTTTAGTAAGACACCAAGTCAAAAGAGAGATTATACGAAAATATCAAAATTTTTTAGGAATACAGCAAACCTCTTATGCTAACAACTCTTTGATTTGCAGTTACAAAGAAGTATTTATTAAGATGTGATGAACAGGAACACAAATAAAATTAAAAAAAGGTTTCATTTTTAATTTATTACAAAAAACAAGCCAAAAATTATGAAAGTCTCCTACCATACTAATCAAAGTCTGTTGACATTCTAGATAAGTTATATGATTTTTTGCGTAAATCCTAGTGTTTTTTAGTCTACAGCAATTGACGATAAGATGGCAAATACAAATTGGTGCATCAGAATCCGATGAAATTTCTAAATATTGACAAAATTTTCCGCATCAATTCTTAGAAAGCGAAGTATTTCCTTATGAATGCGAGAACGGAATTACAAATGTAAGATAGTGAATACAGTTTGAGCTGAGTTACAATAAGCAGATAATTAAAACTAAAACGCTAGTAAGTGAGGAAAATGAACTCGATAACTCTACCGTTAAAGAAGATGATTTGTACATACGTGAATCAGTTAGTAGGTAAGGACAGATAGTGGACAAGCACGTATGGAAAAAGAATGGTGCAAATCAGAACTACAAAAACAATAACACTGGAGGGAAAAAATGAAGAGAAAATTGCACACGTTACATCTCATTTTACATCTAGATCACCACTACTAACAAGGAAACAGTACCAGAAACAAAAGTAGAGAATAAATGATCTACAACAATACCAATACTTATTTTCACTGCAACTTGTATACTGCTATACATACTCCAGCTAAAATCTCCAGAATACTTGAATGAATGTTGAGTATTCTTAGAAAGATTTAGAAAATTACATTTATTAACATTAGGAACAAAATCAAATTTATCGTCCAACTTTAATACGCTTGAGACATAATCCGGTAGAAGTATGTTAGAAAGGTTACAAAGCCCGTTTCCTTTAATTTCACTTATGCCTTTATTGTTAACAAATTCAGAACACCGAACCAGGCCAGGGTCACTGACACTTGTAGCTGGAAGTGTATCATATAAACCTTCGTGCTCAGATTTTTTATGTGAGAAAAGGCCATCAAACTTTCTATCAAACTCATAACGATATTCGCTGAAAATGCTATTTAATTTTTATTCGTAATAATCAATAAATAAATTTTTCAGTTAAGATTCACAGCCATAACTTGATATTTCTTTCTTAATGAATTCAATTTTATTTTTAAAAAAATTAGTTCTTGTGTTAGAGTCAAAATTTTATTATTTTAAATTAATTTATGTGATGTAAGTATGGCTAATCAATGTTTTGTGTTCGATCGAAAACTAAAGAAGATAACATATTTAAGTTTGTGAGTACATTGTGTGATGTGTCTCGGAAAATGTCATCAGTCCTATATTTTATCAAAAATTAGCACTTCAATTCACCGCTTTTCAATTTCTTCTGAACACAACTAAGCTTATAAAAACTTAAACTTACATTTTTACCGAATCATGCACACATAAAGTTAAGCACCATTAAAAGCGATTTAATCTTCCTACTAGTAAGGATGGTTAGTAGTTGCGTTGCAATCTGGTGTTCTCCACAGTAGCACAATATAAATACAAATGTAAATATAAAGGACGTACAGCTTCCACCAGCGTCCACACATAATAAAATAAGACGTCCAATGACAGTTGGTTAATTATGTGAAATAACGTCCAATAGGGGTACTGTTAAATTTTGTATTTATTAAAAAACGAAACGACGTTTCGGCTGCTTAGACGATGTCCTGGCCCTTATCAGGTACAAAAATCTATGAGTAATGAAGAATTTTTTGAAAGACAAGTTTTGGTAAATACAATAAACGCAAATTAAGTCAAGTGTTTAACATACCTCTGACTCTTACGAAAGGTATGTAAAATCATAATAAAGTCAGAGTTTCAAGTTTAGTAGCTTTTATACCTTGCACACAC
Organism: Copidosoma floridanum; assembly: GCF_000648655.2. Next base: position 343,638 of record NW_019379816.1, read on the forward strand.
TCAAATAACATAGTATACTTACGTAATGCAATTGAATAAGAATCGCAAGCAGTTCCTTGTAAGGTGCACATAAACAGTTCATGTTTCTCTAATACCATGAATGGAAGGGGCCCTCAAATCATGTACATCAAGTTAGTGTCCTTTCTTAATTGACTCAACGAAAGACTTATAACGATTTTTAAATTGTTCTGTATCTTGTTATCTATTAGTATTGTTAATAATATAATGTTTACTCAACATTTTTAAAAAAAGGCGCTTTTTATAATTTTGTTCTCTGTCCAAAATTTTTATTTTATCAAAATTAAAGTTATGTGTAATTTAATGCTATGTTGTAATAAAATAGATGTATCGTTTTTCTTCTTTATGTCTTTTTTATGTTCTGCCATTCTTAATTTTACAGCTCTTGATATTTGACTGACATAGCATCAGTTGCAATTCCGAAATGGTATGTGAAAAACTACATTATTTTTATCGAGTGGCTCGGTTACATCTTTTCCATTTATATTTACATCTGCATCTACACTGTGCTGCTATATAGACCATCAGATTGCAACAACTACCAACCATCCTTAATAGCAGGAAATTTGAATTGATTTTAAGGGCGCTTGACTCCATACGTGCATGCTTCGGTATAAATGTAAGTTTTAGTTTTTATAAGCTTAGTTATGTTCAGAAGGATTTGAAAAGCAGTGAATTGAAGTACAAATTTTTAACTAAACATAGGACTTGTGATGTTTTTCTTTTATACATTACACAATGTACTAACAAACTTGAATAAAATACCTTTTTTTTAGTTTTCATTCGAACATAAAACATAAATTAGGCATATGTTAATTACATAAGTTAATTAAAAATAATGAAATTTAAGACTTAGCCACAAAAAGTAATTTTTTTTTAAATAAAACTGAATTAAATAAAGATAAAACATTAATTCATGGCTGTGAATCGTCCATAATTAATTTAATTATGGATTTTTACGAATTGAAATTGAACAGCATTTTTCGTGAATATCATTCTAAGTTGGATAGAAAGTTTGATGCCCTTTTCTCACATAAAGAATCCAAGTGAGAAGGTGTATACGATATGCTTTCAGGTACAAGTGTCAGTGACCTTAGCCCAGTTTGGTGTTCTGAGTTTGTCAACAATGAAGGCATTAGCGAAGTAAAAGAAAAGGGGCTATGTAATCTTTTAAACACACTGCTACCGGATTGTGTCTGAAGCATATTAGAGTTGGGCAATAAATTTAATTTTGTTTCTAATGTTAATAATTGTGATTATTTTCATTTTTTTAGAAATGTTAAGCATTCATTCATTAAAATATTCTGGAGAACTTGAGACAGTTATAAAAAAAATACTTAACATTATCTGTAACAATAGACATAATGTATCTTCACGTCTTTCTTTAAATGATGGAATTCTCCAAGACAATTTAAAGCGAACACGTGTTTTTCTTAATAATAATAAACACATCTTAATTACCAAAGCAGACAAAGGTAATATAACTGTTGTCATTGACAAAGAAGCTTACATTATTGAAGGAGTAGAATTATTTAGTGATGATAAGTATAAGTTACAGCTAGAAAATAATTATACAAAGTAATTAGTTAAAGATTCAAAAAAATTTTGTAAGCTAGTAGGATAAATACAGAACTTTTTAATGAATTAAATAAAATTGATAAAGATGTTCATAAAAAAGACTCATCTAAATGGTACGGACTAATAAAAATATACAAGAAAGACTTTACTATCCGTATCATTGTCTTAGCACTGAATTCACCCACTTACAATTTTTCTAAATTTTTTTTTTTTTTTTTGATTAAGAATATTTCGCTGAAAAATTATGTGTAAAAACTAATTATGAGTAAAAAAATGAATTTAAAGATATAATCCCTTTACCTGGTTGTACTTTTATTACTCTAGATGTAGTTAGTTTATTTACTCATACTAGTAAAGCCTTAATCACAAATGTAATAAAACGTTTTTGGAATATTTTGAATTGTAAAATTAATGTTTCTCTTAATGAATTTTGCACAGGTGTATCTTTAATTTTAAATTTGATTTTTAAATTTTAGAAACAAGTTTTTGGCTCTCTCGTTGGCAGTCCCTGTAGTTCAGCGCTGTTGGATCTTGTCATGTTTTTGCTTAAATATTAATGCTTAGAGAAGTTATGTATTGATGTTCCACTGTATGTACGATATGTGGATGATATCCTCATATGTGTGCCTACTAAATATATCAACTATACTTAAAATGTTTTTAATAGCTATTGTCTAGAATTACAATTTACTGTTAAGACATGAAATAACAACAGTATTAGTTTCTTAGATTTAGAAATAATCATGCAACAAAATAACCAAGTACTAATTAATTAATACTAAAAATCCACGCACTCAGACCGATACTTAAATTTTCTCTCCCATCATGTAGTAAAACATAAAATGGGTGTCATTTACCCATTAGTCGACTTTTTTATCAAATAGGCAAACACTTAGTTTTATAACGATGATTTAAAGTTAATTAACAAATTTTTATTCCCTTATAACTATCCTAAAAGATTTACCGATAAATTTCTAAACAAAAGAATAAATACCTTAAAAAACATGAATATGATTGACAATCGCAGTTAAAATAAAAATAATAATAATAAACTAATCTTATCATGACTGTATACTTCCCAACTGCACGGTCCTATTAAATATTTTTGTAAGAAGCTTTACATTGGTCCTGTATACAGTTCAAACAATAAATTGAATTCGATCGTTTTACTTAGAAAAACATGTAACCGAGCCACTTGATAAGAATAATGTCGTTTACCACATACCGTGTGGGAATTTCAACAGCTGTTATGTTAGTCAAACATCGAGAACTGTAAAATTAAGAATAGCAAAACATAAAAGGGACATAGAGCAGAAAAATGATACATCTATACTATTACAACATAGCATTAAATTATACATAACTTCAATTTTGATGAAATAAGAATTTGAGACACAGAACAAAATTACAAAAAGTGCTTTTTTCTTAAAATGTTAAGTGTACATCATTTTAATAACAATATTAATAGACAACAATATACAAAAAATTTAAAAAATCGTTATAATTCTTTCGTTAAGTCAAGTAAGAAAGGAGACTAACTTGATGTATATGATTTAAGGGCTCTTTTCATTCATGGTATTAGGAAAACATGAACTGTTTATGTGCATCTTACAAGGAACTGCTTGCGATTCTTATTTGATTGTATTACGTACGTGTACTATGTCATTTGTGTGTGTGCAAGCTATAAAAGCAACTAAACTTGAAACTCTGAGTACATTACGATTTCACATTTTTTTCGTAAGAGTCAGAGGTATATTATACACATCACCTCATTTGAGTTTATTGTATTCACCAAAACTTGTATTGTAAAGAATTTTTTATTACTCATAGATTTTGATACCTGATGGGGGCTGGGACATTGTCCAAACGGCTGAATCGTCGTTTTGTTTTTTATTAAATACAAAATTTGACAGTACCACTATTGGACATTATTTTAAAATAACTCGATGTACATTGTTCTATTTTTATATTACCAGTGAGATTTAATTAAGAAAAGAAAGAATTTTAAAAACAAAATAAATTATGCAAGGAACAACGGTAAAACATAGTTTATGTCAGTGTAATGGTATTAGTTTCTTCGAGCCTTTAACCTTAAGTTCTGTGAAAATATTGTTAACGGCTAGTTATTAAGATTTGAAATATGCAATATATACAATATACAATACATACAAAAAAATTAAAATATGAAAGCCAATTTCTTGCGTCCAACTTCATTGGATTCAGTTTTGGAAAAAAGTTGTCTATAAGCTTATGTGCTATTGCAAGACAGAGAAAATAAGCTGCTAGTGAATACAGTTAGTCTAGTAGTGACCCTAAAAATTGTAAAGAATCCATTAAATTTGCTCGAAATTCCAAAACTTCATTATATTTGTTCTTTGAAAAATTAAGAGTTAAAAAGTTTTTACATTTTTTAAAGTTATAGTTTTTGTGCCTACCAAATACCACATCAAATTTTAGCATCATTGGTGTGTACTTGGAACAATCCGTAGCCTACTGGAAAAAAAATCTCATTTGTAATATAGCCTTCTAAGAATTAAGGTATGACAACGCAATTATTCCTTATGTAGTCGTTTTTTTTATAGTTATTGGACAATCAACTGAAATTTGAACACTTCCTCTTAAAAGTTACTTAAATAATTTTTTTAAACAGTGGTATTTAGTGCTTGGCTCCATGGTAAGCGTAAAAGACCAAGCGGCCGTGCTACGTCACTTCTAGTTCCCATGAATGGGCTTTGTGATGCGGCAATGCATTTTTTTACGGAATTACTTTTTTTAATAGTTAGTTAAAAATTTACCAAAGTTTCAACCTCACAGCTTATGTGAAAGCCTACTTTTCTCAGCTCAGCTCCACTGGTTCCCTTTACTACACTCAGTGCACAACATAGCGCTAAATATTATAATTAAAAATAGTCGGCTTATCAAGTATAACATAAAAAAATGGATCGAAACTTCGGTACATTAATAATTAACTGTTAAAGAAAATAATTTTGTAAAAAGAATCGCATGTTGCCGCATTTTAACCTTTACAGGGCCATTTTATAAAAATGCTGTTGTTATATGGTTCTTGGTTTCCTTTGACGTTAAGAACTTGCATGGTGGTCATTAAAATTATGCAATTGATAACGTTTTATTTTAAAAAGTAGTCACCTACTCTGGTTAAACAAGTGACGCTGGGAGAATTCAGATCTGAATGAGGCTACTCCTTCTTTTCTAAATACACTTCGATGTTACTTTATTGTTCTGTCAAAGGCTTCAACATGATTTTTGTACAATCAGAATACCTTATTTTGGTAGCAATGCTTTACATACATAGCCACTAAGAAATGTTCGATCTCCAGTTCAACTCGGCTAAGCTGAGCTCTCTGTCTCTTTCTCTGCGTGCTTACTACCGCCCCTCTCTGGTTTGTAAAGTGTACTACCCGTATACATAGCTGTATAGAAGAGTATACAATAATTAAATTATTATATATATGTATGTGTTGCATATAGCATACGTTTACATGTATATTATATACTACATATGTGTGTAAATAAAATTTTCAAATTTTACTGACTCCAAGAATCGAACACACACCCTTTAGACTGGTAGTCAGGAACCTTATTGATTGTGCTACGCAGCACGCTGATCTTTATAGTATATTTAATTCAGCCCACAAATTTCAGAAGAAGCAGTTATTGTTTTTTAGTGGTCCAATAATGTTAAAATTTTGTAAAATGTTTTCAATTTCATTTTGCTTATATCTTTTAATAGATTCATGTATAGAAAAAATGAAAATACCAACATGTAGGGGGAAAAATTTTCTATCAATAAGTACTTTTAATTTTGTTTCGACTAGTACACAATGTTGAGAAAAAAAAATAGAAAAGGAATTTTGGCAGTACCTGTAAGAGTAAGTAAGATAGAGAGAGCCATTGGTCGTCTGCTCTCGTAGTCGCTCTCTTTTTTTCTCTCCCTCTCTCTATTGTACTCATACAGGTAGGCCGTTTTCATTATTTTTTTAAACATTTTTTGCTGGTAAAATATGATTCATTACCATTAGAATTAGTATCATTTTTTTATTATTAAAAAAAAATTTTTTCTCTGTGAACAGAATTATTTTAAAATATCAATATTTGACCACAATGTTAAATTTTTCTGGACTCCTTCAATTTTGCTTATTTAAACTCCATCTTAACCCATCGTTAGTAAAGAGCTGACCCAACGAAATTTGCACGCGTGCGCAACTACTCACAGTAAACAGGTATGCAAATCTGAAAAGAGACAGAGACACAGAGAAAGTAATAAACACGAACGTTTGTTAAACTTATGTATGTACCTATGTCTCGTTCTCATTGTTTATGTGTTAATGAACAAAAGAAATATAAATATAAGTTGCTTATTCCTAACCTATGATATTCACTGATAAAAATACACATTTATAAATGATCTGTCTTTTTCATATAAAAATAAGAAGTGAAGATTATTTAGAGTGAAAAAAATGATTACTTTTTCTATCTCGCCCTTTTTTGATAGGCTGGTGTGCACTCGATAGAAAAAATAGGATTCGCCACACAAGCTTCATTGCTCCGTGGCTATCTTGCATCCCTCAGGTCCTATTTCACATGTCCCTTGGGCTGCAAAATAGCCCAGGAGACGATGACACTTATCTGACAAAAACTATTATTTTTATCATTAACAATTAAATACTGCCGAGTTCAATAACATATTCTTTAATTTTTCACATCTATTGGGGGTCTCGAGAGCCACCCTTTTTTTTTGTTATAATAGTAGAAAATAGAAAGTGCTGTGATTCCATCAGCAGAGTAGTTGAAAAACACAGTCATACATGTTTTTTCAATAGTCTATACCTACCCTGAGGGACATCCTTAGGAGGTGTACTAAAGTAAAATATCCTGATGCGTCATCAAACGCGTGCATGCACGGATAATAACATGTTAAAGTATCTGTACGTGTATAATAGTATGTATTGCCGTATATGCTTGACCGCACAAGAGTAAATAGAGCTCCCTGTTTATGGAACATATGAACTTACGTATTTGTTATACGACATATTTAATAATAAAACTGTGGTAGTTGTATATTTTATTTTTCTTTATTAAATTGCAAGAAAAGTTTCATCATACATACGATAAGTGATTAATTATAAAGATGATTCCATAAATAAAGACAAAGTAAAAAATAACCTATTGGCAGAACTGTACATGTTATAATACCAAACTCGATCGAGTTATTTATACCGTAATGTCGGTAAACTAAAGTCACTAATTATTTTTTTCCCCACTCATTCCTTCAGCATTTTTTGTGTTGATTTAAATGTATGTAACGCATGGGCCAACGTGCATCTAAAAAGAAGTGAGTCATCTGCAAGTTTGCTTGTAGCTGCAGCACAATGACCAACTTTAATTCATACACATACACGCTGGCCTATGTTGAGCAGAAAATGAAAAGCAAAGGATGTATTTTTTAATGCAGGGAAATGAGATAGTTGAAAAATTCAACAGACGCAAAAGTTAAACTAGAAACAGCTGGACTGAGATGTAACATTTAGTACTAGAACAACTTAGAATCATCACATATAGACTAAGATTATATGATGTAACATATGATATTAGAATAAATACATATAGATGAGATTCCAACCTATACATACTACATCAGCAGTAAGCAATAACTACATGTAGTGTAGAAAAGTATTAACTGCAATAAGCCTAGTAGAGAAACATTATTAACTTTCAAATAATTATCCGATTCTTACCGTTCATGTTCACAGGCGCATGATTTACCGAGTAATCCTTTTTAATCGCATTGACAATTTTATGAATTATCCACAATAGCCTAATTTGTATTCTTGTTAAATTCTGTTTCTTTCTTAAATATAAAGGAAAACGGAAAAGTCGTAGCTCTTTCATATTTTTCTGACTCAGAGATGCCAAAAGAGAGAGAGAGTCTGTACTATTGACTTCAACATGAGTAACAGAATTTTTGATTTCCCAGCACACCACGAGTTGATTTCCTCTCCAACGATAAGCAGTAAAAAACATGATGACCAAAACTTAACCTTACATTCTAGATTATTTTTTTATTGTTTTATAACCAGTCAAACTATCCAAAAACCTAATAATCTTGATTTGTGACAGACACAGTACCGTTATTTTCAGTGTTATCTTTATTATGAAGCCTATTATCCTTATTGTTATTGTTACTATTATGATTATCATAATTATTATTAATATTATTATTATTGTTATTATTATTATTATTACTATTATTAATGTTATTGTTATCACTAATATTTGTATTGTAGCACCAATAAAACTGCAAGTATTATGCAAACGGCCACTGTTGCTAGTATTTAATTATTTATTCTAATTGATACATGTAAAAACTGACAGTTTATGAAGGAGCATTAGACTGTAGCATTCAATCGAAATGTTAAGCAATTTTCACCGCTTTTTTTTGCAAAAAGTTTGGTTGGATTAACGAACAAGGCCTAGCATTAATAAATATTAATAATATCCTATCTTAATGTTAATATTGAGTAGCAATAAAGTTCTGTTAAATTTTGATGTAAGAGAGAAGGGAAGGTTAAGAGTAAGTGAATCACCTTTCCTTCTCTTGACCCATATAAAAGGGCAAGCTAGATGTGGGAAATGTCAATTTCTGAGTGGGTAAACTAGAGCAGCTCTAGCCAATTAGATGTTTGGCTATCGTCTACTCTTCAAGATTTTTCCCCATTAAGCTTTCCTGCATCCTTTTCGAGCCAGTGTCTGACCAAGGTCCGATACTTTCTATGAAAAGGCCCGGAGGCCCCAAAAGACACTCACTTAATTTTCACCTCTCAAACGGTAGATTGAATAGTTAAAATTTGCCTCTGTTACCTCTCAGTCCACCACGAGGTGAGAATAAGTTCTTGTTTTTACCCTCGAACGGTCGACTGGGTAGCTTAAGTCTACCTCTGCTACCATTTGGTCTTCCACCAGTGTGGTTTCAATTTCGGCTTCGGATGTTTTACGCTGGTTCGCCGCATGTATAGGTGTTTTCTTTTCAAATAAAAGTAAGTATGCAAAAATTATCAAACTTTTGAAATTTTTTTTTTCTTTGCCTTTTGGCATGGTCATAGAATCAACGCTAACACCATTACTCACAACAGTGTTGGTATCATGGATACCAAGACAATAAATAATTGATTGCACCACGTGTAAAAATTTAGGACGAATACCATTACTTTTGGTTGTATTAGTGGATTCTAGGCCAGTCGTTAATTAAACCACAATTGCCGTCTTTACGTAACCAGTAGAACGATACCCTCACTCGTGACGGTACTGGTAGTTTTTAGATCGCGAACACGATATCTTTAACACTCTGGGTAACGTTGACAAATCTTAGGCACGCCGCGATTGAGTCCATTTCCCCTTGATTTCCTTCACTCAAAAACAGCCGTACCCCAAATTTAAACGCCTAATCGCGTAGTTAAACTATTATCTAGTCCCATGTTCCACCTACGCGCCCAATGAGAGTCCCAAGTTATTAAGCGCAAACTTAGACTTAACGAAATTGTTGCGCTGAAATAATAATACAATTCTAATCAACAAATAACCGTTAAAATTATTCCTGTTAAATACAATACTTTTATACAAGTGAGAAACTTAGATTGTCTAAGAATATTAAACTAAATTTAAGTTTTTAAGAAAGTCTCGAAATAGAAACATAATTCTAAGACAACAAGTACAATGTTTAATAACTATGTACGTTTTAATCTTAAAATCTTATTATATACAAAGAAATAAAACAATTTAGAACCATATTCAAAATTTAAATTATAATGATTAATTTTTAGCATACTAGTAAAAATCAACACTTCTACCATAAAAGCTAACAAAAGCTTAAAAAAGCGAAGAAACAAGTATGATAACATTCATGATCATAATAGGGACATTTACTTTACTTAACGTCTGCTATACAGATTTTTTTCCATGTATCTCTTCTCAGCTGTACATTTAATTAATTTTATTTCTACTATTTCCTTTTTTTCAGCAAACAATGTATACTAAAATAAACAAAATATAATAAAAGCTTAGCTGCTACATATATTTGGCAGCTTTGCTTCTGTCAAGAGTTCTAAGACCCCTCACGCTTGGTTAATTTTTTTTTTATTTTTTATTTTCGAAACGGCTTCACAATGAATTATACACTTTAGGAAATATACAAGGATACTGATCTAGCTTCAAAAACATAGTTACTGGAACAATACCATAGAGCAAAGAAAGCTTATTCTACTTGATTTACATAAATTATCTTATAACGTAGCCCATAATAAATTAGCTTTAGGCATCAATCAAGCTTTTCTGCAAATACTTATTTTTATTGACCAAAATACACCACTGAGAGATTTCTTGCAAGATATTGAAAGCAGTAGGTCCCTTTTTTTAAATGCAGAAGAATCCATGTCTTAGAGAACAGTCATTTCTAGGCTAAAGGATAAAGCAAAGAGTTATCTACATCGATCAATATTAAATTCACTGGATAGTTCCATAAACTATTCGAAACCACATTTTGCTCTAGCCAAAATTTACGCTCAATACATTATCAACATTAATCACTTTTAAATAAAACAGGGGATAACTGTTCCCAGTTTTCATAAGAAAATCTCCCAACTTACGAAATGAGGTATGAGAGCAGCAAAAGTAAAAGCTGCTTCAAACAATACTTCAGAAAAGCAACAGTCAGATTCGAAATTATATTTAGAATCAGTTGACAATTAAGGGGGCTCCTACGACTACTGCTGAGGTGAAAGACAAACAAAAAATAAAGTTTTGTTTTTCAATCAACAAATGTGTCTGAAAATCATTATGATATTTTTAATAACGTATGAAGTGGAAAAAATAATATTTATGTGTGTAGTTTATTTTTGTACGAAAAATTAATTATTGTTTTGACCAGTCTAGTGCATACGAGGGTACACCATCAGACCAGACCACCTGTGTTGGTGTAGTATAGCGATGTAATATATAGGTATATGGTATACATATGTCATGAACAAGTACATCTGCTACTGACCTCCCGGACACTATTTATTTATTTCCATCACAAATACCTCGCTAAAATGGTCCTTTATCCACAATATTAAATACAGCATATTACAGAGGAAGACTTCATCTATAAAACGTATATATTCAGTCTGCTGGGAAATTTAATTTAGGTTTATTATAAACGAAAACAAATTGTTTTTCACGCTGCTCCATAGAAACACGTGCTAATAGTTACAACTTTGAGCTCGGATTTCTCAAAATTTTGACCCATTCGAAGTATAATTTAGACCACCATTAAATTTAGTAGACTTTTATTTACAAGAAATAATATATCTCTGTTTGGGGACTTTCGTGAAGGAGCCCCCTTAAGCATTTTTATAAAGCTTACCTGATAGATTTAAAGCAAATATCATTTAAAACGTACCAAAACTTTTTCTGATGCTTTACAGGTAGCTTTAGAAACCGAAGATAATGGGAAAACATTGTATCCTTACAGTCAAGTTGACATGTATTATCAGAACACACATTTGTAACTTGCTCAGCAGTAACACCCTATAGCAAAACAAAACCTATTTATTTATTAACAAAATAGACAAAAACATTTTTTTACTTTTAGCCAAATTAAGTTAATATACATAACGTTTCATATGAGGATCCCAACACGTACAATCATGATGATTTATCTTGTTATTACAATCCTAATAACATAAAACTTCTTCCTACTGCGTTCAATTTAGACGGAAAAATAGTATCACACATATCTATTCATAATTAAAATAATGACTACACTGACTAATCTGTACAAGTTTTATGAAAATTTAATGAAACACAATGTAACAAACCATTGAGTGACTCGTGAAAAAACATCGAAATTTTGACCACTTACAAATAATACAACACCAATATTAATTATTAGCGTATTTTAATGGCCCCTTTCACATAAGCTTACTGCAAGATGTGTTAGGCAATTCGTCTACTTTTCTAATGGAAAATGATTATTTCACTTGCAAAAACATTCAGCTATCATGAGAGTCATGAAACGATACTAGCTTTTGTTGAAGGTCAAATTGAAACAATATTCATCGAAATTTTAGACTGAATTTGCCTAACTAAGCCATTCTCTAAACGGGAATAATTATCGTTGCCCAAATGCAATGGCACACAAGGACCTAAATTAGCATCTATTGACGAACCAATTTGTAATAGCGCTTGAGTGTCCGTCACAAAAGAAATTTGCGATGCGCTGGCAGTAAGACAGTAAATAGAAATATTAGAAAATTTATTCCTAGCTGACAAATGAGCCAGGCTTTGTTATAACACAAGAGCCTTGATACTGAAAATGAGACCTATGAGTTCCAGTCCATTTATAGAAATCATTGCAACATCAAGTGCTGAGGAACGATGATTTGAATTGCACGATACAAGGACAGAGTATTAAGTGAACAAGGAAATGTTCCCGAAATTGTAGATGATATTGGCATAAATAAAGAAAAGTCAGAATCTCTGCTAACATCCTCATATTTTAAGCCTTCAGGAGTAACTTTTGGTCAAAATTGTATGTTCCAAATACCAGCCAGACTGAGAGTTCTAATGAAAATTCGTGTATTGCAAACTTATAGCCACGGAAAAGCATACTTGCGCATGATAAAAACCACTCCAGGTATAATCATAAGCGAGGCAGTGGTAACATACGAAAAATAAAGCTGTCTAAAATATCAGGGAAAACCCTGTAGAAATCGAAATTCCCCCTTAAAATTTTGTGCTGTTTAATTTAGATAATTAAGAAAACTTTTTCGACTTGGATTTTTGTAATAATGTCCCTAATATAATAACACGAAAAAATTCAATCTATTATAACAAAACTTTGGTACAATTTTTACTATCAGACAAGTTGCAATGAACTTTGCTTAGTAGTAAAAAAGTATTAACATCTATTTAATATCAACGGCAATGCTGCTCTATTTAAATCGTATGTACAAGAAGCTGAAACTTACGCATTGCCTAATATGAACATACAAGAACAAATTGGTGGGTCAAAACTTTTATCAGTACCCGACCTAGCTAACGGTCTTATAAAATGTAAATATCTCCAGAAAACCGTTATAAAACAGCTGTTAATAGTTTATATAGACGTTACGAGTATGTAGGTATGACATTCGGATTACGTAATGCACCAGCTGAATTTCAAAGTCTTATAGATTTTACATTGTTTGGATTATAAGACATGGAACTATTAATATTTTTAGAAGATATCATAATACATTCTGAAACTTAAAAAGAGCATAAAATGAATGTAAAAAAACTATTAAATAGGCTATCAGATACTGGATTAAAATGGCAGCTGTATCAATGCAAACTCTCAACCTCTAAAATCTTGTATTTGGAACATGAAATAGGTGGTTATGAAGTAGAACATGATCCCAAAAAATTTGAAGCAGTAAATAACTATTTAATACCAACAAATTGTATGAAAATTCAAGGATTTTGAGGGCTTAAAATATTACAGATGATTTATTAAAAACTACGCTGAAATTTCTGAACCTTCACATCTCCTATTTCAGAAAAGTCAAAAATTCGATTAGACTAAGACTTAGGAAGAGACCTTCAAAAAATTAGAATTAGCCCTGTGTAAGGCCCTAGTACTTGCGTGTAGCAATCTTGAAAAACCATTTCTCATAACTACTGATACATCCAGTTCATCTTTTAGTGCTTTTTTAAGTCAAGAAGAGACAGGAGAAGACAACGCTGTAGACTACATGTCTTGCACTGACAATAAGTGTGACAGAAATTACTCCACTACTAAAAAAGCTTGTTTAACAGTAAAAGTTGCCGTAAAAAATTTTTGACACAATTTATATGGACAAAAATTTACAGTTTCTAAGACTACGAGCCTTTTACATAAATCAAATTAATAAAAGACCCCATAAGTCGACTTAACCAATGGAGATCGAAATTTTGCAGGTACAACTACACTAATGAGTACAAAACAAGGACTTTTGAATTCAAATGCTGACACTTGATCGCGTAAGCTTGCAGATTCTCATAAAACAAATATCGTAAAAAATCGAGTAGATTTTGACGGGAGACCATAAAAAGATTGATAAATTTTAACATCGAGCGGTAACAGAAGCAGTATTTTCTCTTACACCTCAAGCTTTGACAGTGAGTCTAGTTATTAAAAGACATGACAATCATGAATACTTCCTTTAAAATCTATATGAACAATCCCCCAATAAATAAAACCATTTATCACATGTGTTTGTTACCGTCCAGGGTCTCATTTTATTAATCATTAATTATTAAAATAATTACTACTCTTTAAATTTAATCGTGTTACATAAATTTAATCTTTTAAATGTCACACGCAGCTCCCATTTCTAAACTTTGCGCTTAATAGTACTGCCTATCACCTGATAGGTGGCAACTACTAGTTTCTGTGATAGGGACCTTTACACATGTTTGTACACTACTGCTCTTTGTCCTTTCTCAACGATCCGCTAGGTGTCCAACCATTAAAACTAACCATCTCGTAAGTGTCCGGATTCCATGTTGGTTACTATATAAGGGTCTTTAGGATGGGCTCGGGTATCCCCACCGATATAGATGTCTAAGGCAGGGAGCACGTTATTAGCTTTACTGACGAGTCTTGGCGTGCTCCTTGGACGAAACACAGAATAACCTTTTTTCTCTTCATGGCATCATTCAATTGCCATATTGGTGACCCCGTACATTTAAACATTAAAACCTTTTTCTCATAGCTTCTCCGTATTCTCCACGCCTCGGGTACAGCAAGTAGCTTCCCTCTTTACCATCCGATTTTCGACTACTACAGGTTTTCAGACGTCTTCTTGGTCATGCTACATCGCTAACTTGCTTCACTTCTTTCGCTCGACCACTGGTATCGGATGTCACAATACTTGGGCTAGAGCATCTGTTCGCCTCCTTCTAGGACTTTCACAAGGGCGTGGAGGATTTGAAGATCTACTTTATTGGCCTTTGGCCAAATCATCTCCCCTATCTTGACTTCTACTTACACACCACTTCATTCTAGGCACTTCCTTACATATCATCGTTCACTTTTTCATCTGGCGTTGTAACTAGAGAGGGAGTGTGTGGGGACCTTCAAACACGCACGTACACTACTTCTCTCCGTCCTCCCCCAACAATCTGCTAGGTGTTTCACCATTAAAAAAAACCTTTTTGCAAGAGTCCAGATTCCATGTTGATTACTATATAAGGGCGTTTAACATGAGCTCGCGTATCCCCACCGATATAGGTGTCTAAGGCAGGGAACATGTCATCAGCCTTACTGATGAGTCCTGGCGTGCTCCCAGAATGAAACACAGAAGAATCTTTTCTCTCTTTATGGTATCACATAATTGCTGTACTGTCAAATATTGCAAGTAAAAAGGTTGCTTGTAGTACATAAGAAGAGCTCCGCGACTACTTGCAGTGACCCTCCTGGATCACCCGATCCAAGCCAATCCTGGGTTTTGCTTGACAAGATCTGTACTATGGCATGGCAAGAGTGATAGCTTATTACAATTAATAATTATGTATAAACCACGTAAAAGGCTCTACGTGTCTACTCATACTTAACCCACTCTCACCATCCTTGTCTGCATTACTGGGTATTGATGTCCACCTACTGTGAGAATCTTACTAATACCCTGGCAATGGACTCTTCTTGAGTGCTGTGAGTTACTGCCCAATGACCCACTAGCGGCACCAGCTCCAGCGGTGGCATTGGACTTCAGCAGAAGTGCACTACCTTTTGACGCCTAGAGTCTCTTGCACAGGGTGCTTATTGCTGCTTGATCCCGATGGCTGATCCATACCCTCGAAGACAACTCCTACCACCCTCAACTTTCCCTTGCTGTTCAAAGCTGCCTAAAAAAGGCCACTTATAACATGCTAATAGAGCTAGTGATATACACAATTGAAGCTTAAATAAGTTTGTATCCACTACTACAACGAAGCAAGTAACGAGAGAAAAGAAAAATGGCTGTAAAGTTCTCCTTTAATTAAACCACATGGAACAGAAGGAGGATAAGGAGATTTCACTGGACCATTAATAGCCCGCAAAATAACTGAAGTTCTAGATTCAAGAAAAACAAAGTTTACCTACTTCTGACATACCCACGGCTTCTCCTAACTCTGACAAGACGAAACTTCTGGATACATCTGAAGACGAAAAAGAAGCAGCAGCAGCCGATACCCCAAAGGAATAAGTCTCTACTTCCTAGCCTTTTGAATGCTAAGTACGATTCATCATCCATCCTGACTGCGATGGATAATGAGTCTTAACAAGAAGCTTTTATTAGAGCTAGTAGTTAAGAAGAAATAATTAACTTTCTAGCACAACCATCAACTGTCAGAACTTTTACAAATAAAAAAATAGAAACATTCCCTTAAAAATCAATAGGATTTAATTTTTACAGTGACCTATTAAATATGTTATTAAATTAAATGATAGCTAGAATGAAACAAAATTTGAAACTGCAATCCACTGCCCGCAAATCAACGCACAAAAATGCTTTGGAAGTCTGTTTTGATAAAAATAATAATAAATTATATCCTTAAACTAATAGCTTGCAAAATACAAATCTTGTTGACCCCTCCTTATATTGGTATTATTGCATACTGTCAGAACTAATAAATATAATAGGAATAACAGGAAATTGCAAACCACAGTCAAACGAAGCAAATACTCATAATCTTAGAACTCATCTCATCTTTTACTGGATTATTTCAACGACTCTAAAAGTTCTTTAGAAGAAGGAAGCTTTCTGATAGGATCGAAATCATTTATGAAAAGCTCCAAGACTGCATCTACGATTATAGAAGACAATTTTAAGACTGTATGGAAAGAGCCTAATCTTTCTACTTTTAAAAAAGAAGACAATTAAAAAAGCCACAAAGAAAGAAAACACGCATAGTTGCATACCCGATACATTTTCTCGTTGAAGTGATAACCAGCGAGACATATTTACAGAACAGCATTACGCTCCGAAGCAGAATAACTTTATACTATGTACTTGTCCCACAGCTAATGGAGTACTAAGCGCAATGACCAAGTCACTCTATATGGAAACATTATAATGAGACCTTCGATAATAACAGAAACGAATAACCTCAAAATACTGAGCATACAAGAATGTTTAATAAACAGAAAAAACAACATTGCAACGTCCATTGAAGCTAATTCAATACTCGATTCTGCTAAAAATAAGCTATTATTAGAATCAAATTATTTTTTAACAAACAAGTGAAATAAGATGTAACCTTAAGTAGGTGGCGTCATACCCACAACTCAAACGAATAAAATAGTATTATGTCAGCAAATCAAAGAATGAGAAAGAGATAAATTTAGTGCCTCAAGTCTTTTTTTCGTGTTCAGTAGGTTTAGCAAAGGCAATAAAAAATAAGAATAGAGAAACATTAGGAATCTACAGAAACGGTGGAATGATTGAAAACTTGCGTAGTGGAATATTGTCGAAAGGAATTCATAGAGAAATCAGTCATGTGAACATTAAAATAACTGCATGTTTTAGCGAATGTCATTCTATATCAATTGAAGTGAGATTTAAACAGAGTGCCTCTCCAGTCTCTTTGGTGGGCATAGGAGCACATATAAAACTTAACGGTGAATATATAAAAAAATTGTAGTACTGGGAAGGTATAAGAAAAGAAATTAAAAATTTCGTAAGAAAATGAAAAATATACCGATAAAGAAAACTCACAGGAGTAAAAACAAATAATTTATGATTTTAACCGATACTCTAGCTAAAGGTTTTGTAAAAATAGCTATCGATACTGTAGAACTGTCAGTAACAACTACATCTAAAAATAAACATATATAAACTATACAATGCGTATTTTAGAGCACTGTAGTAGTATCTAACAAGACATTCAAGTTATCACAGTTAAAGACGCTTTGGCAAAACACTTACTGAATTTAAATGGAGTACCTAAAACAGTACTTAGCGAGAATGGAAAGAGTCTTCGGAATAATTTACTGATGAATTCAGCCCAAAGTTCCAGATTCACTCCTGAGACCACTACACCTTACCATTCCTAATCTAACGGCTCACTAGAACGTAGCCATGTCATGCTTGCAAGCTTTTCAAGAAAAAAAGCTATGACGAAACAAGTTTTAAATAAAATGTTACTTTTTTTTACACATGAATACAACACATAACTATTTACAGCTACCAGATTTTTTCCGTACAAATAAGTATACGGCAGAAAGGTATGTCCACAAAATCCATATTGAACAAAAAATATAATGCAATCTTCTAATAATTATCTTATTGATTTGATTCGTTGTTCAAAAGTTATGCATGAAAATGCTCATGTTGAGCTCATTAAATGTTAAAATAAAAAATAAACAAAACTACGAAGAACAAGCTAGAATTCAGAGCTTAGAAGTCGGTACGAAAGTTCATGCATTAAAGGACCCTTGGAAAGGGAAATTAGAAAAATACTACAATGGAATTTTTGGAATTACCAACATAAATAAGTATTAAATTCAACAGAACACTTTGAGCAGAGACTAGACAAATAATAATAAAACATTTATACAAAGTAAAGCTCCGTTATCACTAAGACTTTTTTAACAAGATATACCCCGATTTAAGTACGCAGATAAAAGCGAAAAAAAAAGAATTTTCTGTACTCTTTGACCTAGACTTCACCTAATAAAAGTATAGTTTTGTTTTTAATCTATTACATTAGCAACTGAGTTTTTTAATATAATAAGCCATTATTTGTTATGTACATATAGTGTAATCTCCAATCAAAATTTACGATTCTTATGAGTTCACAGAATATGACTAAAAAAAAAGATTCTTATTATAAGCTTAAATCATAAAAATTTTATTAAAAATTCTGTGAGAAAATAGTTCAAGTGGTTAAAATATAGATTATTAAATATTAACTAGTTTATTTATAAAAGTTAAGTTCTTTAAGATAACAAGAGATTGACATTGATAAAATAACAACTAAATTAATAATATAACAAATCAAACAATAATATCCAACAGTTTGCAAAAAGCTGATGAGATTTATAAAATAATAACGTCAATAAACCTTATAGTGTTAGAACATAATTTTTATGCAGAAATAAAAACGATATCGTCAAGCATGACAGCAATACGACAGTATTTCCTCTCAATTCATTTTGATTGAGCGTTACGGATCCCGCAGTAATGTTCCATAAAACGTCGACATCATTAGAATACTTCGTCAAAGACAAGGCATCCTTGCCTACTGCGGAAAAACACTACTAATTAAAGCTACAATCAAGAAGTAAAATGAATAGCAACTCTCTGACTTAACGTTCCATACAATCAACATGCCCAGCAACCAATCCGTCGTGAATTTGCTTAAGATAATAGATATATCTCAACCATATCATCTACTCCAGTTACAGTACAGGTAAAATCACCATATTTTGGGAGGCCTTAAGAAAAGAGAAGAAAAAAGAGTCGACTAACAAATTCTAGTCGTCTTACTACATGAAATACGACACAGCCAAGTATAAACATCATTCGTATCAAATTAATCAAAAAATTAAAACAAAACTTCAAACTTCTACGCCATTACATGCTTACCACTGTAGCACAATATCACCTACCATAAATTCAGTATGGAAGATTTGCAACATTAAAATCTAAAGAAATAAGACTTCATCATGTTATAAATTGTATTGATTCATGGAAAAACGTAATTTTCATGTCCTATTCTTTCATTTGATGTACTACATTACTGTGATTATACATATATGTATTAGGAATCTGATATAGGTTCGGCTGTTTTCTTTCTTATGATTACAGAGGACGGCAACTAGCTAAGGATGAGTGAGTGAAATCTCATTTTCTTAATATTTATCACTTCAAAACACAGAGTTTCGTTCTAAAATTGTTAGAAGCAAATGCTAAACTATCTTTAAACATTGTGTAGTACACCTGTCTCTGCAATCGCGTGATGTATAATTTACTTTTTTATGAAAAAGCTACCATCGCAAAACTCAAATAACGCGTGCAAACTCGAAACAATCTTATCAAGTACTCAACGTACAACATTAATTCGCACTAGTACATCTAAGAATGTAGATAATTAACAATTTTATGATTATTTACTACGTAAATTCAAAAGAAATAACATACACAATTATGACAGCAATTTGTAATTAATATCAAATCCAAGAGATGAGCAGTTACAACCATCAATTGCTGTGTAATTATTGTACCACGACTGTGTTCATGTCCATTTATGATAATTAGATTAAGCTCTATTGGTTATTAAGATCCCCAACCTCACGTGTATTCCTTAAATGCAAGAGTATAAAAACTTTATGTGCATTACATTATTCCTCTATTTCTATTATTAAGTACTCTAAAGTTACTAGAAAAATTGGAAAGTGAGTTTTGCTACGCGATTTACGACAATGTAAGACTTAATTTGGTGATGAAGCTACGTAATAAAAGGGTACATTTCAAGCAGATGTAAGAATTAGATCCATGGCTAAGCTTTATAAGGAAAGTTTCAGACAACCTGGCCACTGAATATTAGATAAAGACATAAATCAAAGAGAAAAAAGAAAGAAAACAAGAAAAAAAAGGTTTCTAGTTTTAAAGGAGCAGCCTTATTATTGTGATCGTCACGACTACTCTTGTATAGGTGGTATCTTCTTACTGTGACGTTGGCTTGCCACGTCAAACATCCCCCCTCGCAAAGCTTGGCTTCACTCTGATTTCTTTTTTGTTTTGCAAATCCTAAAGGATAAGCGTTTGATTCCAACTAAATACCTTAGCAGAACGGATGTGTAGGGTGATATAGAGTATTTGTTTGTGTTTAGTAGAGCAGATCGTCTACTTCTTCAGAATTCGGCAGGAAATACTGGTCGGCCTTAATTGGCGGCCTTGTCGATGTAATGAGCAGTGTATTGTTACGGTGTTGTGTGCAATATCAGTGTATAACACTAGTTACTAGCATTTCCCTACTGTTGGGTAGCATGGTGCAGATGGACTCGCTTGTGCTTACAATCGAAACTTCAAAGTAATATTTGATAACCGATTTTGATGTCTGCCTTACTATCGAAAGAAAAGAAAAACTATACTGCAGCAATAAAATAAGAATAAAATACAAAAATTTTACAATTCAAACAAAAGGCTTTTTTTTTGAGAAATAGAAAATTAAGGACGCAGTAAAAATGGACAATAATGTAATTAACAACAAAAATGATAAGGGCCTGTCCAGTGGGGTAGGGTCATCTATTTGTTACATCGTGTAGATGCATTACAAAGCAACTCAATAAGAAAAAAAACTTTTTTTTTTACATTTTTTTACGAATCCCAAACCCAAAAAAAAAATGACTTCGTCTTTTTTAATTGGTCAAAGCCATCAGGGCTTTTTCCTGCTCCCACTGTCAGTGCCATAGTGCTATTTGCACTTTACAATTCCACTTACCTGTCATTTAGTACCTCCCTGCGCCCAAACTCAGAAAACACCTCGGCTGGTAGCACCAAGAAAGCGGTGAGAAAAGGGGAAAAAAAATTTTTAATCGGCAGTGGCAGAAAAGTAGAGGAACAAGTAGACAAACGAAAGGGAACATAAAGATGTTTGGGATCATAAGTAAGGATGGCCATATCGTATGCCACTGTCTGTTGCAATTAAAATAATTAGATATGGATTTTTGGTTGATGAGCCACTCTGTTCTCTTTAAAAATATGCTAGAATTTACATTAAGAAAAAAGTTTACTTGTTTGTTATAATATATATATTGACCATTCATTTTTTATTATTTTTTTTAAGGTAAATAAATTGTAAAACCTTAATTATTGAACTAAAGAATTGTATTCAAAAGGCTAAAATACACATTATAAAAATTAAGTAGGCCCTCTATTAGGTAATGGAGTACAAAACAATAACAAAAAAAAAGAAAAGGAGGAAAAAAAATTATTTCCCTAACGGTAGAAGTGGTCACGATTGCCTACTCGCTTCTCAGTGTGGCGTGTTATTGCCCGCTTGCGTCGACAAAAAGGCTCGCCTTTCCACCACTAGAGGTCACAAAAATGTGGGCAGTTGGGCAATACTAATAACCTGTTTGCCATACTTGTGGAAAAATTGTCTCGTCGAGTCGCGCGTGGGTCACTGCGCATAGCGGTGGACTACGTCTTCACACTCCCAACACCCTTGGTGTGGGGTTGCAATGGCTTTTGGGCACTTCAGTGGCTCAGCTCCCCAGATTTCTTTATCGCTGACGAACGGTGGGGGCCCAGGCATGCCCACTAGCCAAGACACTTGGATACTTATCAGCTGCGGGATTTTTGAGGCTTGTACGATGATCAGCAAGGCTGCAGGAACCATCCGACAAAGCGATCAGGGCGGTGCTGACACTGTTATGGGTACAAACCCACGTTGCGCGAGTTCTACTTGTCAGCGAACCATTTGGTAGCACTCCTCATTATCTGTTGTACGCTCTGGTGGAGTAAGGCCATAGATATCGAGGACCCTCAGCCTCTCGGTGAAATCCTTAGTGTTTCTCAGGATGTCGTCCAGCACTCTTTCGTCCAGTGGTGCTGGCACCAAATATCCCGTAGTTTTCAGTGCTTGTGGGTTTGATAGCGCTGGATCTGGAGATACTTGGCGTCTAGTTGTAACGGTCATTGCAGTATAGATGAGTGGTGGCAGGTCGTACCCAGGTGGAGTAATGGATTTGGTCATCATTTACCATATAAGTGGCACTTCATTATTCTCAATAAGAGGGGTTTCTTCAGATTTGGGACCTCGTGGTGGGCCACCTGACCAGGTTGTCACATTTTCCCTTACTTCTACTACTACATCTGATAATAATGGAGTTACCGTGCAGGGACCTACAAATTTTGGCGCAAGTTCCACTGCAAATCTTTGACCTCCAGAGAGTGACACTTGATTTCTTCGCATTACACTATCCCCTAAAAAAAACGATTCTGCCCTCCATCCACGATTGTAATATATCGCCTGCTTCTCTATCGCTGATTCGAGATGCTTCCCAACCAAATTCCTAATCATTTCTTAGTGGCTCATCCTACCGGCCCACAATGTCGTATTTGTCAGATCTAACGGCACAGCCGGCGTGTCGCAGTTCAGAAGTGCTACAGGTGGCAGATTTCAGCCAAAGTTTAAAAACAGTGGAGTTAATTTCATGGATGCTTCCTTCATTGTGTTCATGGCAAGTGCAAACTATTTTAAGTGTGCATCCCTCTGCTGGTGATACTTATCCAAAAATGAGTTTATCATCGGATTCAAAGTACGAATCACATGCTCTGCCGGGTTAGCTTGTGCCGTAATATGGCGGAATGGTCGAGTATTCAATGCCATAGTTTTTACACATCTCCTTTAATTCTTGATTGACAAACTCCGTGCTGTTGTGAGTTGAGATGTATTTTTGTTTTCCCCACCTATTCAATAGTAGTTCCTCTACCGCTTTCCGGATGCTTTCCCATCTGTTTTTTGGAGTGCTTTCCACTTGACATATTTAGTGAATAGGTCCTGAATAATTAACAGTTATCGGTGTCCATTTCTTGATGGAGGTTTGATCCTGCAATGCTTATGGCTATTGCCATCCAAGGTTGTTTAGTAATTCTTTCCCCCATAAATCCGGTGGGAACTTTCTGTAGGACTTTTTGCTGTTGACATGCTTGACACTCTCAGACATACTGAACCACTTTCTGAAAATAACCTGGCCAGTAATAGGAGTTGGCAAGACGGTCATAAGTCTTTTCCACCCCTAGGTAGCCTGCTTGGGTTTCATCGTGTGCATTTGACAATGCTTGTATACAGTGTTCCTTTGGTAAAACGATATTCACTCGTCGAGTTCCTCTATCATTGAGCTAACAATAGGGCTTGGTTTTTGGAAGAAAAAAATCCCGTTTTTATACTTACAGCTTACGAATTTCTGTTGAACAGCTTCCACCCCTTTAACCTGCATTTACACTCATTCATCGTTTACTTGTTTAAATTGGGTACTAGCAGCACCCCGTCTTCGGCTTCACCCGAGACTAACTAAATAAAACACCGTAGTGTGTTAACATGTAATGTGACATGTCTTCAGTTAAAAATTTTACATCTATTTCTGACACTTCTCAAAAAAAAAATCTTTTTATTGAAAACATATTTAATCGGAATCCATACACTTTATTTGGTTGAATAATAAGCTGGAAAAATTAAAAAAAATATAATTATGCTAAAAAGTACCGTGCGGTCCTTTTGCCTTAAAATAATCATTGGCCATAAAAGGCCATTGACTTGCAGTTTTTCCCGTACAATATACGAAAAGGGCTATTTTTTAGGGCTGTTAAGATTTAAAACTCCCAAAAATATATGTTAAAAAAAATTTTTTTTCTCTTTTCTCATAACTATAATATCAGAGCAACAAATTCCTGAAGCTTAAGGTCTACATTTTTTATGGCCGCAAAAATACAAATACATTTTCTACTTATTTAAAAATCTGAAAGATTAAGGAGATTACTGTGAGGGTACAATAAAAAACTGATCTCTCACATAATGGATTCCTTATTTGTTGATTTTAATGCTACTGTTCCAATCTCGATAAATTTATTGCGTCAGTTTGTTGACGCCTGAAAGTGTACTCATTAGATACATTTTAAGTTTTCCCTCCAACTCACCCTCATACGACTTTTGGCATGCTTAAGACTTTTGTGACCCCTCAAGTCTGTTTTCTGTCAACTTTGTTAAGTACTAATATGTTTCTTAGCATGGTAGTTTGCCGTCCAATGGCCCTAAAAAATACCGCTGAGCTTTTTAAGTAAGCTCTTTCTTGACTGAAGTTAATAGCAATTTTGACTGCCTGGATGCCTCAGGGTGATCTTCTCTGGCCTGTTATTGAAGCACCAGACTGATCGAGAGAAAAATTACAAAGTCCGAAGCTTTGAAGCTAGTTGTAAAGATCTTTTTCAACGTCTCCTGGTATAACGTTAAATACGTTGGTGTCTAAGGCACCTTTTTTTTGCAGACTCAGTTGTTTTGGTGATCTAAGATGGGGAGATTGATTCGTAATGCTTGTCCATTGGATACTATCCTATTGGCTCAAGTTTTTTTTCCCTTCATAGCTAATAGGTTTATCCAGCGCTGACCTCGGAGAAGATCGGTGATTCCTGGTTAAAAGCTTAGGGTCAAGAGGGTAATATAAGGTCATCGGTCACTGGGATTTCCAGCCTTGTGAAGAACAACTCCACTCGTGATAACTGTGAGTGAATGACTGATTTGGTTTAATAGTGATGTTGAACATAGTCTTTTAGTCAATGAGTCGCTCCGTAACTGGTAGTAAAAATGTTTTTGTTGGCATATGTGTTTAAATTTAGGTGGCCATTAAAAGAACCGATGAGATTGATGGTTAAGTAGAGAACGTAAATGTTTATAATGGCCCCTGAAATGGGCCACCGGTGAAACTTTCAGATATTCCTTATTATCATTTTTGATGATAAAGAGCGGGCTGCAGGTAGCTTAACTTTTACCCTTGAAGTCTCTGTATATGGAGACCGTGATGGAGAGAGGTACGCTGCTAACTAAAGAATATGTCGTCTTTAGGTCGTTCCCCAGATAACGAACCACTCATCTTTAGTCGAGAAAGTAGGCCTAGGAAATACCTCCTCTATGGGTATGCCGTTTGGACGATCACTGAAACGAAAGCCTTCGCAGCTGCCTGTGCTTATCTGGGCTATCTTTCCTGGCTTACATTTGTAATTACAAAATTTTTTGACGGCACCAGGTTGAATGATGGAACGGCCACGTAACTGTGAAGTGTTGGAGCAGGTCGTGCTCTAGCTAGGCACGTCTTCTGATATTCCACCAGAAACGTTATCCCTTGGAATAATTTTTTATTGGTGACACTTAGCAATCCTGGAGGTTCAGGGTGGAAGAAGATCTAGGTCACTTGCCCATTGCAAAAGAGTGTCGTTAGTAACTGGGATACCCAGCTGCACGGCTATCATCTACATTTTTTATGCAGCTGGATGGAGTGCTAATAGACGACTGCAGAAGTTTTTGAGACGCTTTGGCCTATTTTAACCACACTTACTTAATTATGTTGCAGGTAGCTCCGATTTTTTGTCAACGCCACCTAGTGGAACCTACTGAACTAAAGTGAAAAGCTGGCGTATTTTTTAAAACTTTGAGCTTATTTATTGCTATTACTATTAAGTTTTCCAAAATAAGTACTATACTAAAACCATCTAGGAAGCGTTAAGAATCGGTATGCAAAATTTCAGCAAAATCGGTTCAGTAGTATTTGCGGTTAGCCATTACAACGGTTTTAGCAACTTTGCTTTATATATTTGTAAGACTTTATTGTGTACAATCGCTGTGGCTGAGCTTTCCTGTGCGTGGAATAGGGCATTCAGGACCTGATGTAGTTTCCCTTACTCATGGACGAAGTCAAAGTCGTAAGACTGCAACGCTGTATTCCAACGAGCTAATCTTCCTACTGAATTCTTTATTCTATTGAGCCATAATAAACTACTGTGGTCTGTAATTTCTGTTACCTATTCATCTTGCCGATATCCCTTTAATCTATTCACCGCCCTTAGCACACTCCTTTTCAGTTACGGTATAGTTTCGTTCTGGCTTGCTGAAAGTGTGGCTAACATAACATATTGGGTGTTTTTCACCCCGAATGTTCTGGGTTAATACCGTATCTATAGCATAATCGCTGGCATTGGTTTGTAGGACAAACAGTTGCGTAAAGTCTGGCCTTGATAGAACGTAGACTTCGATTCAAGCTTGTTTGAAACTTTCAAAGGTTAATTGTTGTTCCTTGGCTTATTGCCATTCCACGTCTTTAGACATGAGCTTCATTAGAGGCGATTTCTTCCTAATGAGATCGGGGATGGATCTGGAATACCATCCAATAATTCTCATAATTCTCTTAAGTTGTTTGAGGGTGGCTGGTGCAGGGTACTACAAGATTGGCCTGACTTTGTCGAGATATGTTCTAAAACCTCTACCGACGACCACGTACCCAAGGTACTTAATCTCTCTTCAACCAAACTCTGATTTCTTGCGGTTAATTACGAGATTTTCGTCTTTAAGTGCTTTTAGAACAGTCCTTCATCACTTGAGGTGGTCTTCAAACTTTTCTGTGACAGTTATAATGATGTCCATGAAGGGGTAAATTTATGAGAGTTGGTCAATCTATAGGGTATGCGCACTGGGTACAGTGAAGGCTGTGTATTCCTTGCTATTTTTATCTAGGAGGATTTGATGGTAAACCTTGCTAAGGTCGATTTTTAATATGTACCTGGCTTGGCGCAACTTATCTTAGATCTCGTCCATAATTCACATGGGATAATCGTTTTTTCGCATAATTTTGTTAAGTTTCCGGTAATCTATAAAAAACCGAAATTTTCCGTTGGCCTTTGGCATCAGAAGCGGACAGCTACATCACGCGCTTTCGGATTCTTTAATAATGTTTTGTGTAGTAACCTGTGTCTATCTCGTCGTACGCGATCTGTAGGACTTTGGGCGCATATCTTCGGGGACGCTGTTTAATTGGGGGGGAGGGGGGTTACTTTGCAGATCAATACTGTGTTTAACTACGGTAGTAATGCCAATCTTTTCTGGGCGAGGGACTATCAGGTCGTTGATTATTTTATCCAGCTCCTGCTCCTCCACAGGGGTCATCGTTAACAATCCTCCATAGCAGTGATCGCTGCTGAACGTATCTGATCGCTCTTTTTGTCTTTAAACTCTTGCCAAGGACTTGCGGGGGTACACCATAAATCCTTACTATGATCAATGGTAACTTTAAAATTTCTTAGGAAATCTATCCCACAAATGGCTTCGTACTCTAACTTGTCCACTAACCCCAAGATCAACATCAAACGGTAGTTTGCCCGATGGTTAACGGTACGCTAATGGAGCCTTGAACGCTAGCCTAATATACCCGCCGTTTACTACATCTCTGTGCATCACCTAGTTTACCTACTAGCCATTTAAAAAATGTCAGTATTGCAAGTCCTGTTGCTGGATAAATTTTTTAAAGTTTCCGTTGTTCCGTATTTTCATCTGCATTTATTACTGTTGCCTCTAGTTTATGTGAAGTCGTGACTTATTCTGGTGAGGTGGCATCAACTCCTACTTCTCCTCTCCTGTGGCGTTTTCCGGTCTCTTCGTGTTACATTTGATACAATTACAGCATTTGTAGCCTACTTTGCCGCACTTCCTACAGTATTCACAGTAATGACAATCATTACGCCAGTGTCCAACATTACGGCAAAAAAAACACGACCGGTCCTTATTTTCTGTAGATGTGTTTTCGCTAGGATTTTTCGTGTTACAGCCAGACGACTTTTTTTCTTTAGAAGCTGGCGTTTGTTCATTCTGGCGCCGTTCCACAGCCTCTTGTTTTCTTAGCATCATATCTTTTAACGGAGCTAGCATTTCTTCTAGTTGCTGTTGCACACTCTTATGCTGCCCTACCATTTTGTTCTTCTCGACCGGTGTAGTATTAGCTGCTGCGGTCAGTGCATTTACATCCTCAACACTATGGTTAAGGGTGCTTAGTACTGCTGCTATTTTCCTTAATGTAGTTTGCTTTCGATGCACGAAAAATGTTTCGAGAAATAAACAGTCCTTGGGTGGTGGAGGTGGGTGGTAATCTTTATTCTGTTGCTGTGCAAATTTGACACTCTTACCCAATAATAGCAAATACTGGAAATTACCGATCTTTGCCCTTGAAATTCTACCGCGATAGTAAGGATAAAGGTTCCTATGAGCCTGATTAGTCTGTTAGTAGAGTGGCAGGGATAGTTAAATATTATCCAGTAGGATTCGCAGATTGGATAGATAACTCGTAATATCCTCATGTGGTGCTTGTATACGTCTTTTAGCATCTTTATTTACCATACTTTGTAGATCAAATATCTCATACTGTAACTAGAAAGCGATGATAAATTCGCCTATAGACTGCCAGTGGTATTTTTCTCGTAGTATCCAATTGTTGGTTTCCACGTCAAACACTGCCAGTAACGCTCTTAACAATTCCTCTAGTGACAGCTTGTATGTCATCACGCATTCTCACAACCATGTCAAAAAATCTTCTGGGTCGTCTTTACCGCGTCTGCAGAATTCAACGTTTCAGCGAGCCAATAAATCTAGCGTGTATCTTTCATACCTAATCTGTGATTCGCGTTGGTGTATTGTTACTTCTGAATCATTCATCAACAAACCCTATGATCTATGCATCGCACCTGTACTAAAACCACCCTCTTTATTTTACCTGAAATCGCTATTCAAAACCGAACCAAAATTATTTTGAGACCCCGGGTTGAAGTGTTGTCCGTACGTCAGGACGTTATGCAAGTTATGACTATGTATATCCACTCGCGGTTGGCTGGTGTTATCGGTTGTTGGTAACTGTATACTCAGGGGATATATTAGCGAGTGCTGGAGTATGTGATGTATTTGTACACGGGGTATGCTATAAGTGTGTTGCGGTGTCGTAATGGAATTGTATGAATAAATAGTAGAGAGTGCTTGAGTCCATTTGACGTGTGGTGGGGTAAGTTTATCGTTTGGGATGTCAGTGCAGTATTATGTCCAACCAAGCTGTCTGTCTGACGAATTATACCCCTGTATCCCGGCTGTGTAACATAACGATGAACATCAGCCTCTTGGCCATAATCGATAGGGTTTCCATCTGACCATTTGACCCAACGTTCGTTTGCATCACTACGTATTCTATTTCCCACTCCTAAGTTTATTTGGTGGCTATTGTTATTGAGTGCCACATTTGCTTTATTTCCCATCTCTGAACCTGCTTCTTGTCCCATGTGCTCCATCTTAACGTCTTCTCCGGTAGATCTAAGTGCCCTGGGTGTGGGTGGTAAGTTTACTCCCGAGTTATGTGTAGTTCCTACCACTCACACCCAGGATGGTCTATTCATGAAATCTCAAATTACCTCTTGTGTAGGCCACTCGTACGACCTCCAGTAGGTCTATAACTCTTGGTATGAGTGCATGAGCATGTTGTGCCTATTCACTGATTTAATTTCCACTTGGTTTGTTTGTACCCCTATGCTATCAAGGTTGCGACGCACTTGTCTGTTAACTACCTCACAGAATTTCCGAAGTGCGGGTGTTGAGGTATTGGTTCTACTATCTGTGGCAACGCCGGTGTTTGTTTCTGATGATTCATTGTGGAAGACTCGGGTTTCACGGCGTTCCAGCCTATATTCTGCGTCCGAAAACCTTATAGCTAAACTATCATGTCCTACTTGTGTCATCTTATCGATTTCTTTGTTCCATGCAATAGCTGTCGGTCCAATGTATTTTTCGATTAAAAACCACTGCAAACGATCCCTAGCTTCCAGTATAGTTCCGTTACTTGTCAAACCTTATAATATTCAATACGGAAATATTTTCCTATGCATGTACTAGTTTATCGTGTCCGCGATTACTCTTGTTATTGTTTCGTGGCTCAATGCTTGCAGTTTTTTCTGCTCTGTCATGCTTGCGCTAAAAGAAATGCCCTAGTCCTTCAGTAAAACAGTCATAATTAAGTGAACGTAATGTTAGGGGATGCGAAAATAAATATAACGGGATGATAGAGTGTACGCGGTAAGGTAGTATATCTATTAAACGTATGCTACGAAAAGGACAGTGTTAAGTCGTGACAAATAGCCTTAAATAAACAGTAAGCTACTATGGGGATTCTTCACATTCTCTAAGCGAATTTTCAAAATCATACTATATCAGTACCCAGTACTTTATTAGTAACTGTAAAAAGTCGTGTTTGAACAACAGAGAGAGACCCTCTTTCCCATCATACACTTCTTATTTAGGACGCGTGAGCAATGGCAAAATGGCAGGGAGCATAAACAAACAAATTTTCAAACTTTAATAGATACATAAGTTAATTATAAAATAATATGCACTGAAAAATGACGTTATTTTAACTAACACGTATCACAAGCACAAATACTGCGCCAGGCAACCAATTCCTATCTACGCATGTATAAAAACGTGAACAGCGGCCAGGCAGTACGCGTAAGCGAACCTACCTGCCAAAACACACGGTACGCACACAAAATGAACGCCAAAAACACCGTGCCAAGCAATTGCCTATACAACTAGTCGAGCACCATATTACGCGTCGTGCCTCGCTCACTTTACCATTAGCAGCAAGACTCGGCATGTTAGGGTTTTCTTTTATAATACTGAAGGGATGAGGGGGACAATTAGCAATTGAGTATAAATCAGTCAAAGACACCTATATTTTTATATATAAGTATTGCATTTATTCAACAACATCTACTGCGTTAAGTACACCAAAGGGTATACTGCCCGGCTATCTGACCTGGACTAATTAAAATAAATTTAATCCTGCGGGTGCAGGTTCAGCTGTTGCTACTCGGAAGAGTGCGTTTGCGGTAAGGACGAAATAGAAAGAAACAGGCCTACCGTTCTCACTACTGTAAAGACGTACGCTGCAGCTCTAGACACGGGTACCAGGAGATCCGTTTGGCAGGCGTCGGCACTTGGACGACACAATCCTTGATAACAGTGGCGTGTGAGGGCGATCGCAGTCGGCCAGATCATCGACAGGTAGCCGTTTCCGTGTCTCCTATCGTCGTCCGGTACGAAGCAAGGTTAACTGGCACTCACACACGCAACCAACGTATCGTCTTTTACACGGTTATCCTCTTAACGTGCGTCCCAACGGCAAGCAGATAAGAGCAAGAGTGTCTCTCTCGCCAGCCCACCGATTCACGCTGCCTCAGTGTCCCCGCTACCTGCATGTGTTGGTGTGCACCCATACTAACATATGCTCACAGTCGATTGTTGGCCGTATTACTCGTAGCAGGAATAAGTATAGGTACAGGGGCCTTGGATCGGATAGTATTCGCATACACTGCGATACTGCGTCTCCTCTTGTCTACTATTACTAAGTGCATCTTCTTACTGTGATGTTGGCTTGCCGAGTCACAAATATTCCCTCGCAAACCTTGGCTTCACCCTGATTTCTTTTTTGTTTCGCAGATCCTAGAGGGTGAGCGTTTGATATCAGCTAAAAGCTCTCTTCCTCGATCCGAAAGTTTTCCTCTTGGATAGTTTTATCCTCGCTCTCACGCACGCATTTCTCTCTCTTTCTTCTACTTAACTCTAACTCTCTCTTTCTCTCTTTTATAGTTAAGTTGACGTTGAGCGCAATACGTGACCACGTTCTTCGAGTGTTACGTGCATTTGGTGAGCTTAAGTTCTCAGCCTTGTTTCCCAAATATTAAGAAAACTCCTTTATTAGGCTCTTAAAAATTTCACCACACCTGAGTTATAATTTATACCCACAGATAAAGGATGTAGCAAAAAAAAGGGCTACTAATATGTTTGGACGCGCGAGGGCAAGATTTATGTGCGTATGAGGGATGGGTTTGAGAGAATCCCAATTCAGTCCGAATCTGATCTCAATAAATTAGTCTGTCTACCACGCGTGTACCCAGTGGTTGCTACTTCATTAATAAATGACACCATTGGGGTTACCCCCATTAATGTTAATTCTCTGGCCGATCACCTCTCGAATGCTTAAAAATTTCTTTTTGATCACAAAATTGATGTTCTTTGTATCTCTGAATCTTAGCTTAGTTCCGATAAATGCTCCTTCCTTTACGACATATTAGGTTACATTCTTATTCGGAACGATCGTGGGCCAAACTCTGTATCGAGAACGCCAAAGAGCAGATACATGCTGGATGCTGGTGTTGCATGCTATATTAAATACGAATTACTTTATACATTACTTGAGGCGCCACAGAATAAGTACATTTATAAAACTGAATTTTTGATTCTGCAATTAGCAAATTTCGAATTCCGTAAATTGCTATTAGATGTAGTGTACTAACGCCCAAAAGAAGATGTATTAGGACCGTTTTTTGAGAACTTTGCTCGTCATGCCACTACCTTCTCTAATTCTATAATTGCTAGTGACTTTAATTCTGATCTGCTGGTTGCTGATTACTATTCAAGGTACCTACATCGCTCATTATTGGAGTTTTCACTAAGTTTGGTTCCTTTTAGGGTGACCCATTATCAAGATCAGGCTCACAAGTGGCTTCACGTCATTGTTACGGACACACAGAACAAAGTTCAGCTGGCATAGCAGTCACAAGTTCCATTTAAAACTGGCTATGACTATCTGTATATCCATTATGGTTTAAATATGCCAAAGCCCACTGATTGACCTTCGCACTTGCGAGAATTCAGATAATATTCCAATGAACGCTTTACGGTGACTCTCTGTGATGGTAAATCTTGTGACTGAACTTTGAGATATCCATACGCCTTTTTGTGATAGGGGTTCACACCAGGGTTCCAGCCCCATAGATATTGCGCAAGTTACACGATACCTGCCACCTCTGGGATCGCTTATACCGTAAAACTCAGCGCTCATGTAACACAAATAAGATGGTCCCATTTTGGGCGCTGCGAAGAAAAATAAAAATTGATATGAAGATTGCCTGAGATGAGTACCTCACGGGTTTGTTGAGTGGCGCTGTGGATCAGTCAAGGTGCTGGTGCATCTTGAGTCACTTTGAAAAGACCACTGGTAAGTTTCCATCACCTTTGCTTTCACTGTTTCCTAATGAACTATTGACTCATAACACATTGGTCTCAAATGCTTTGCCACCATGCACTACGCATGAATTTGAGGATATCCTTGCATCTGTTTCAGTTTGTGGTGATGCTTTTCAGTTTAGCTAGATTAATTTGGTTTAGGTCTACCAGTCGCTTGCGCATTGCTGCCTCTTCTTCGAAGGGGCACAGTAGCGATGGTTTGACACTGCGGTACTTCGGTGATGCCTTACCCTACCTTGCCCCATTTTTGTTGCATTCTTCAATACGTCCGGCATTCCTGGAAACTGGAATTTACCCTGACCCTCAAAATTCTCCACTATTGTCCCACATTCTAAAGTATGTAAGTCTACAGGTCCCCAGGATACGCACCCGATTGCCAATCTTCCATACCTTGAAAAGGTATTCGATTGTCTCATTGCACAGAAAATTTACAATTACCTTGAGAGTGGCTCCCTTATTTCACTTTTGCAGTTGGGGCTTAGCCGGGGCTATAGCACACAGTCAGCTCTCTTGAGGATTTCAGACAACATCCGTTTGGGAATGGGCTGGGGTCTAATTACCTTAGCCGTTTACTTACTTCAACTTTCAGCGTGGGTTTGACACCATAGATCATGCCGCTCTCCTTCAGGCACTTGTAGACTTGCGCTTTTTCCGCGACGCCATTAAGTGGCTGCACTCATTTCAGATCGATCGCAGGTTGTTCTGAACCTGAACGGAGATCTTACGGAACCTAGGCCATGTTAATCGGATGTGCCTCAGAGCTCTTCTCCAAGCCCGGTGCTCCTTTTTGTTGCCATTAATTCAAATTTTTAATAGTCTGCGATACTGTAAGGCAATGCTTTTCGCCGATGACCTGCAGGTCTACATTCACTGTAAACCATCTGAACTAAATATAATTCTGCTCTTAAATCAGGACATTAAGGCTGTAGAAAAATCAAAGCTTACGAGTGAAAAGTACGGAATGGGGTGTCCTATATCCGGAAAATCCTTGGGATTTTTTGAAACAATGGACGATTAGGTGATTGAAAAAAAAAAAAAAAAACCAATGAGATCAACTTCCCACATGTTGGCGTAGCAGCAACGTTGCAACATCCTCGTGTGGTATCTTATTTTCAGCTGCCAAGTACGCGGAGGATAACAACGGGCAGGGACGAAAACAAGCCATAGAGTATCAGGAGGGGTTGCACGAGAAATTCTGGTTAAACGTCGCTTCCTTCGTCATCTCGTTGTTTCGCTCTCTCGTCTGATACATCACGTGTATACAACAGCCCACCGAGAAAAGCCGTCTAGAGTCGGACGCACGCGTATACTACACGTACATTCGTGCATTGATCTCGTGTGTGCGCTGGTACACGTCCGCCCTGGAGTTAAAGGTATGCCGAGGAGCCACGCCGGGAGACGGGAAACCGTAGAAGGTGGGAAACCTCTGCGAAGCTAGGTATTACCATCTTTTTTTTCTCTTCTTCTCTCTCATCTTCTTCTTTTCCTCCATCCTATTATCCCAGTTCCGCTTCCCCTCGTTCATCTTTCACTGCTCTCCACCGCAGTGCTATTTTATCTCCTACTTTGTTGTACTCTTTGACAAACAACTTTTTCCTGTCACATGGCGATATTCGAACGACCCTCTTTTTTCGTCATTCATTTTTTTTTCTTCTTTTTTTCTTCTCTCATTGTTGCTCATGATTTATTTTATCACAAGTTATTTGCTGAGCTCCATTTTTTGCACCAGTGTTTGAAAATCATACGGATAATTTAAAATTCCAAGGACAGTTGAAATGAAAAAAAAAAAAAATTACGCGTCTTAACGAGGAATTACAGAGATATATCAGACATCAGACTATTTAATGTTCGGAAACGTACCTGCAAACAATACACCACGTCTTAATTACATTCAAATTTCACGGTACTTAAGTTGGTTATTAGTGCTTGATGCTAATTGTTAGAGTTATCACTTTGGTTTCATATAGCTGAAACAACCTTTTTGTTTACCTTCCATCCAAACGTACAGTTTTCAATAAATCTAAATTTCAAATGACACGAATATTGTTATTATTGCTGCTGATCAGTGTTTATACACACGACCACGTGGTTAATAAGATAGTTTCGAGTGATTACGTAAATGCAATGAACCATACATAGATATTTTACGTGCGTATAGTGACAGGCTGTGTAATCTCTCAAGTATATTTGAGCGGGCACTCATTGTCAGATGGCTATTCGCTCTTTGGTGACTACCTGAGTTCATTAGTCCCGAGCTACCGTAAAAATTTCTTACATTTCTCATCAACATATCTATATCGAATGTAAAATAGGATGATGTCGTTTATAATAATTATTTACGAGAGCTTGAGTATACATTTTAATAGCCCCATTCTACAGTCTGTGTATATACATACTTATCAGAACAATGTATACCACGATCACGCGTATCCATGCGAGCAGAGGTATATGTTTGTGTAATGTGATTCAAAAATGAAAAAAATTTTCTCTTTTTCTCTTTCCACCTACTACTCCTTGTTCTCTTGCCAGTGGAGTTTCGTTTTTTCTTGCAGAGTACCTACGTTTCTACTCGCAAGCGACGCTCCCCCCCTTTTTTCCTTATTTTCTGCGTATTCGCTCACGTACGTGCACGTGCTTTGTTTGCCCTTGTAATATTTCCCCTCTGTTTTTTTTGTTTCCATTTTTTTTTTTTTTTTTTCTTTGCTACTCCATATAATATCGCAGAGCTTGTCTCGGGTGCTCCCATGTGTAATTGCTGGCAATCGCAAGAAGATACTCTGAAAATCGTTTCACGCTGACTCGTTTGATATACACTAAAGGTATGTTAGGCAGTTTAAAGCTAAGTATTACTTACAGGGTGAGGGATTAAAAAGTGCAAGATTAAGAGGTCATTACTATCATTATTATACATGGCGTTGTGGAGATTAAAAGTTGAGTGGTATAAAGTTATGGGGTTACTTTGAGGACATTTGGATCCATTTTGTTGAGGTTTATTAGTCGTAGTTTTTTTTTTCTAAAGCCAGAAAGTTCTTTACGAGTTTATTCAGCCGCACAGTAAGCAACATTTACGAGTAATTAATTCATACGACGTCACTTAACGTTTCTCTTTATTTTGTTTACTGTCTCGTAATCCTTAGCACGTCGTGTTGGATGGTACTTTATCAAGACGCATCACGAATCGATAAACCCCTCGAGACTTTTACAAAATCAGGGCAACGTAAGATGATAATATTTCTCTACCAAACCGTAAAAACATCTTGTTTCCAAGGTTCTATTAAAACTCCAAATTTCCGAATGTCAAAGATAAACAACGTACAAGTTCGTTGTAGTATTAAAAAATGTTCGCATCAATGCTTAGGAGGAACAACGTATCATCTTGACAACTTGGAGCTATTAGCATCAGGTCAAGTCCCACCGATCTATGTAGATGTATTTTCTGTAACAACGGACTGACTCGAAGCCTATATGCCGTCAAGAATCTCCCTCTACACGAAAAAATGCGCCTCGCGTCTAGTCCTCCTCCTCTGGCCGTACAGACAAGAACAAAACCTCGCCGACGCCATTGGCTTTCAGCGCCCACTTTTGTGTGCCTATCTCTCTCTCTTGTATAACTTAATAGGGACAAGACGCTTGCCGTTCTGTCTTTCACTGTGCAGCATCACATGCGCTTGAATAAGGAATTGCTTCCGGAGATAAGAGTGAAAGACCGTCGTGTCATGCTATCCGTGCAAATGAAAAATTTAGGTGTGGCTGTTTCAGAGGATCTCCTTTGGAACACGGATGTATCATTGGCCTATTCTAGGGTGTATGGGGCGCTATATAGATTGCGCTATAAAGGCAGCTCACACTTACCATGCGATTCGGCAACATGTTGGCATGTGCTCTGTTTCTTACACATTTTGAATATTGCTGCCTCGTCTACATTGATCTGGTAAGTAACAGCGTCTATTAAATGCTGTCATGCGCTACATTTTTCATCTCAGTCATGATGTGGAACTTTAGCTTTACTACTTACGCGACGTCTGGGGTGGATGACGCTGCCTGCTCGTAGGGAATATTTTTTTGCTATCCCAATGTTTTCGGCTCTGACCACGGAAAGGCTGAATTATCTCAAGTCGTTTTTTTTAGAGATCGGCGACTTGCGGTGCTCAGAGAAAAATATATCATCTGCTTTTCACAAGCCTCTTGCGATCACTCAGGCCTATTTGAGCTCATTTGTGGTACTTGCGCTTACACTATGGGATACGCTGCCCCCTAAAATTAGATTAAGTTAAACGATCCATTTTTTTAAGACAACTTGTATAGACAATTGGTTTCCACTGAATATAATTGTAACTAGTTCATTTAAACTGCCACACTTAACTACAATGTTATTTCTCTTGCGTCACCTTGGTTGATCAAGACTTGCTTGCTTGCAATAATTATTAGATTGTATTATTACTTACTTAGTCCTTGTCTGTAAAACACAGTGATTATTTTTATATAAATTAATAAATCTGCTCTTTGCCATCCGGGCTTTATGCTCTCGGCATAATAAATTTTGTATCAATTAATCAGCCAGTCCTTTATAGAGATCCCAATCTCGCGTTTATACTTGTCACTCCTCTTGTCAACAGCAGGAAATTCATACAAGCGTTGATCGCACCACTCATCCATACGCTCGCATTTTACTCTTACTCTCTACGTAATCTTACACACGAATAATCTCACTTCAGCGCCACATACGAAGTCCCTCTTCTGCACTTTCCCACCAGTCTCCTTACCTCGCACCACGCTAATATATGTCCAGAAAAATTATCTCCAGGGTAGATCTTGGCGTAATGTTCCCATCATGTTGTCTACTACCTTCAAGCTTCTCGTGACTGCACACTCTTCAGCCAGGCTGCAGATGATGCGACTCGTAGGTCACCATAAGCAGTTGAATGGATAAAGGTTGGATGAGGTTTTGATGACACATCCACTCTAGATCCTTCCCTCTTGAAGGTCAGTCAAGAAGTCCTCTTAGTCTTGCTGCTCGTGGCCCACTTTTTTCGGAATCTCCTCTATCTCTTTCTTTCTCCTACTTCTCACAAACATATACCTATCTTTCCCTCACTTACACATATATTGACGCCCCGGGCGAAGACTATGCCCTTCTTTGAAGCCTGGAGAAAGAATATGCTTTTTTCCGCAGTCTGGACGAAAATTATGCCCTTTTGTACGTTCTAGACGAAAACTATGCCCTTTTGGACTCCCAGACGAAGACTATGCCCTTTTCCAGAGTTCGGACAAAGACTATGTCCTTTTCTTGAGTCCGAACGAAAACTATGCCCTTTTTTCTAGTCCGTGTGAAGACTACTACATTCTTTCCAAGTCTGGACGAAGATATTGACTTCTTCTGGAGCCCAGATAAAGTAAAATTCATTTAAGCTCACCTTTCATTTATGTTTGTAATTAGATATTTAGTCAAATATAATTATATAGTGGTTGCTGTTTACATTAGTATAAATAATTGTAAATAATAATACACGACTTAAAATAATAATACAAACTCAGGAATATTCTTGTAAGCATGGTACTTTGCAATTAATAAATATGAAAGACTCTTTTATGTTTCATTTTCAAATTGATTATTTTTTCTACGTTTTTGTTAATTATAATAAGTAACTAATATAATAACTGTAACTTGAAGTTAATAAATTAATAAAATTTGTACGATTCGTGATATAATAAAGTATAATATTTGTAAGAAAATTGAGAAAAAAGTAAATTTTTTTTTAATAATTAATGTTTGTTAGACATGCGCATTAGGATTACAAAGTATTTCTAAACACATGAATAAATTAGCAAGTTCAAATTAGTTACAGTTATTGTTATATACAATTTACAGAAACTTTCAAAAAAAAGCTCAAAAACCCCTTTTTTTCAAATACTTATCAAAACTCCCAACACTTAAGCCGTTAGACCTGCTAAGAATAATGATTACATGTTGTTTTCTTACAAAGGCGCCTGTTAATTCACGTACATGTGAATCTTGATGTGAAGATAAAACTAACATCGATATAAATTTATACACAAGTATTAAGAAATTTGAGAATGTTCAATCGCTTTCAGGAGCTTCGTATTTGTGAGCTTCTTCCAACGTACTAGTAGCTAGTAGAGGGGTAAGTAAATAATATTGGGGTGTTTTTTAATTTGGTTTTGGTCTGGACGCGAGAAAAAGACATGTTTTTAGCCCAGACTCAGAAAAAAGGGCTAAGTTTTCGTCCGGACTAGAAAAAAGGGCATAGTTCTCGTCAGGGCTAGAAAAAAGGGCACAATCTTCGTCCGGGCTGGAAAAAAGGGCATGGTATTCGTCAGGGACCCAGAAATGGCATAGTTTATGTCCGGACTAGAAAAAAGTGTATAGTTTTCGTCCGGGCTTGAGAAAAGGGCATAGTCTTCGCCCGGACTCGAAAAAAACGGGCATAGTCTTCGTCGGGGACCAAAAAATGGCATAGTTTTCCTCCGGACTAGAAAAAAGGGCATAGTCTCCGCCCGGGATGTCGAAAGGGCATAATTTTTGTCCAGGGCCAATTAGGGCATAGTCTTTGCCCGGGGCGTCAATATATTCACACACACACTCCTTATTCCCAGTGCAATACAATTGACAAAGATGCCGTAAAATACAATTGATAATTTTGATAGTTGCTATAAATCGATAGCATATATTTCTATTTTCCTTTCAAATCACTCTAAAGTAGGCACATATATTGGCACGTAAAATTACAATATTATCGTCACTTAGACTCCTCTCATAAACAATTCTTCCTCCTATTCAAGCTTTTCACGCTCACTCTCGCCTTTGCTTGTCTCACTGGATGTAGATCGCCACTTTTATCTCCTTTCTCCTTGCGTGAAACATAGTGAAAACACTAACACACGTACACAGGCATCAAAACGAGCCTAGGGCATCAGAATTTGTACCAAGTCGAGTTTTAATGCATTTTAGTTTAAAATGAAAAATGGCCCCTTCATGTACATTGGGATAATTCTAATGAGTAAGTCAGTCGTTCACGCTTATTAGAAGCTGAAAAGTCAGCAGGAAAAATCAGTCATAACAATAAAACTTCATTATTTATCGAAGAGCGTTCTAAAAATAGGTGTGTATATACATACTAATGTGTAATTTTTTTCTAGTATCAAATGATTGTCAATGTATTTGGTCAAAAACTAGATAAAATCAAAGGCAGTAGCCAAGGTCCTCTTGGTAATGGATACAAACTTACAATGGATGGGAAGTTTGACTTATGTAACGATAGACTTTGCAAGACTTGATTAAAGTAGTTAAAAGTCCTGAAGAAAAAAAAGATAGCTTTTAAACTTTTATGTACATCTTACAAAAAAAAGTCCATTTATTCAAGCTGTCATAAAAAATGAACTGCAGCAAGGACTAATTATCCTTGCCAAAATTTCAACTTACAAGGTTCACATAAAACTTGGCAAGCAGACCTTGTAAGGATGCAGCCTCACGCTAGTGTAAACGAAGGTGATTGGTATATGCTCACTGTAATATAGTATGCATGAACTGTACCTATCAAAAAAAAAACTGGCGAAGAAGTAACTGCAGCAATAGATCTGATACTGAAAAAAATATGGGTGCCAATAAACATACAAACTTATCGTGGTAAAGAGCTCTATAATGCCAACTTTAAAAATCTTACACAAAATTATGAAAAAAATTTATGGTCAGCTTACAGTAATCTCAAAGCTTTTATTACGCAAGCAATTTCATTAAACTTTAGAAGATTAAATGTGGAAAAAATAGATTTGCAAGGCAATTGAAAATGGTTAAATTTGTTACAAAAGTGAATTAAATTACAAAATAATAGAAAACATCAGAGATTGGTTTAAAACTAAAAGACATAACTGCTGCAAACAGAGTCAAACTTTAAAAAAAGTATAAAATAAGATGTGAAAATAGCACTCAACAAAAATTAAAAGTTGCTGATAAAGTACGCGTAAGCATATTAAGAATTTGAAATAAATTATACACTGAATTGGTCGACGGAAATATTTACAATCACACGAGTAGCAGCAAGAAATCTAACGACATATTATCTCAAAGATAATCAAGATCGAACAATTTTTAAAGATTTTACGAGCAAAAACTGCAGAAAACAAAGCACCCAGATACTAACCTTGAGAAAAGGTCCTTTGAAAACATAGTAATAAAGTTTCCTCAAGTGGTCAGGCTTCGTAAGTACTTACAACAGTTGGGCTGATGTATTCTCCATAAATCATTTAAGGGGGCATCTCTAGTCTTTTTGCATAAATTTTCAAGATTTTCTGTCTTGCTGTAAATTTTATTATCACACTACAATTTTTTTTATTTAAAAAAAAATCATATTGAAGTCTGCAAAAAAAAAATTTTTTTTCATTTTTCATCCAATATGGCCCAGATATGGCTGCCACAACGAAGCTTGCTTTTTTTGGCTGACATCATATCTTGACACAGGAAGCTCTGAAATAAAAATTTCAAAAAGCATATTAGAGTATAAAAAAGTAGCTATAGCCCGCACCAAAATTATGAATATTCGATAACATTTGAGCACTTTTTTAAACAACATAACCTTAAAAAATAAGCCAAAAATTAAAAAAGCCCGCCGTTATGTTTTTTTTTTAACTTAAACTTCTTGATTTTAAACATAATACAATACGTTTTCCTTTATAAACTGAAAAAAAGTTTTAATTTATTGTCAACACACAGCAATTCATTACAAAATTCTTCATTTTTTAAGAGGGGTTAGCTTAATTTTAGTCTGTAGAAAGATTTAAAACTCATTATCAAGCTCTGCAACGATCTTTATTCTAAATTTAGTGTATACCTTTTTTAGTTATGACACCATATAAATTTTATTTGGAATCATTTCAGAAAATTTTTTGGTTAAAAAAAAACCGTTTTCAGCAATTATGTTAAGTGCTTTAAGATCTGTTTTTGACAAAAAGAATATTTATATACATCAGTAAATAGACTTGTACATCCTATATATTGTGTGCAAATATGTTTAAGTTTTTACAAATAAAATTTATTACCCTTAATACATCTAGATACTTCAGGAAACGGTTAACTTGAAGAAACACGTACTTAAAATGATGTCAGTCTCTATTGATTTAGTTACACATTACTTCGGCTTCTGCTTGAGAGTAGGATCAGCTTGTCTGGCTACGACAC
This sequence comes from Copidosoma floridanum, assembly GCF_000648655.2. Next base: position 386,092 of record NW_019379816.1, read on the forward strand.
ATTCTTATCTAGTGCTGTCACCTATACTATTGATATTGGTTTATCTAACGGTAATGTGTCTATTTTTAGCTGCTCTAATGAAGCAACTCCCTTCTCCCAGATTCTTTCACCTGTTTGGCTACCCCCTTCATTGATTATTCGCTTTAATTAAGAAATTTTACCTCTCTTATGCTACAGTGATGCTATGGTAGGGTATCTGTACTATCAGATTGCCAATAACGTTGATATCGTGTGTACTGAAAATACTATTACATTTCTTTCAACAAATAACTGATGATCACGTGATCTAATAAATCTCTGCTCTCCAGTAATGCTACAATTTTTATACAGATACTTGATGTAATCTCCGAAGGTTATCGTAGCCTCTACAATAGACACTCTTACACTTTTAGCTGTTTTTTAATGAGTTTTGATTTTAAATTTTCACGCTACTCATTTCACTTTTTAAACCTACAAATTTTAACATAATTTTACCATTGCATTCATCTATTATAAGATTAACTTTTTTTGTTTTCACGTATCAAATGCAAGTCATTGTCGATAGGACATCTCCGTTGGTCAGTTTCTCTAATAGTTTATCCATTATATAATGAATATCTTTTTTTCTCATTTCATACTTAAGACTATAAGTGTTGGTGTACGATAGTTTGTTCTGATCTCCAACTTGACTTCTCGTAGAATCGTAACGAAACCTATACACAAGCCAATTGGATTGTTCTAAGACTCTTAATCCTGTGTGTATACATATACTCATATACATATTGGTTTTTTAATGAAAATATAAGTGCGCGTTAACTATTCAGCAACAAGCTGGTAGTCAAACATGCTTCTGCTTCCCTGCCCACTTGTTAATAAGCTTAACGTCAGTCTACTCAAGCTCATTTTTCACTATTTTTACATGTATAGCGTTATTAAATAATTTGTGGAGCACCTTCTTAAAGTCTTGTTTTTGCATTCCAAGGTTTTTGATTGTTCAGGTCTATACAGGTTTTTAACTATGACCTTTGATTAAACTGTATGGCTTTATAAATTTTTGTTGTACGGAGACCATGACTTACAGCTTTCCTTATAGTACATAACATATCGTTTAATATCGTACAGAGTGGTTAATCATTTTCTTTGTTTGGAATCTAGAGGTGTTATATGCTTGTGATGGGATTACTTTTCTAGATGGTCTGTTTAAGGTGCTTATAATATATTTATTTAAGTGCACACATATGTACAGTGTAGGTACAACTCTGCTAAAAAAGCTGTAAGATATAGGTTAGGTGTGTATATAGTGTAAGTATATGACTGAGAATGAGAGAGAGAGAGAGAACAGGCAACGCATAGGTTAGAATCAAGTCCTCTTGTGCATCAGGCCTAGCAGAGCACTTCCGATGTAGTACGCATACTGTCGAGACCTCCGCGCAATTAGCTTGAAGTCTTTTCTCGTGTGTCTTTTTTTCCTTCCCTTTCGAGATCTTCCGTGTTTTGGCGTGAGTCCCAAGAGGCTTTAACAGGGCATCTGAAGTTGTCCATCCCACACGGAGCCGAGCCATGAAACTGATGTCAATCCCAATCTCAGGGAAGCCGAGATGACAGAAACGATCAGAGTATGGTGAGAGTTAAGGTATGACAACTGATTATGGTAAGCGCATTTGCAGTAAAGGGCAGACAGAGACAGTAAGAGTCACTATCGAATCAAGGCGTAGTGAGTGGAAATTTCAGGTAGTGCAATACCTCAGAAGTGTGTGAAAAGGGAAGAGGTCACTGAATCCTCGGAGCAGGACACATGAACAAGTACCCAAGGCAACTAACATGTGTGCCAGTGTAGTGCAAAAATGTTGCCCCAGCCCTTTTTTGTTGCCCTCCACAGTATGTGTGTGTGAATGTCGCAGAAGCAATGTAACTTTAACCGTGGGGCCATTGTTTGTTGTTTTTTTTTCCCCAGTGAAAGAGTTATTGTTAACGTTGGGCAATTTCCTCAAGGAGTCGCTTGTCTCCATATAAATAACCTTTACCGCAATTCCTTTTTTAATTGAATTTCAGAAGCCGGGCCACAGAGAATGCAAAGCAGAAGTTCAGTATAGTTTGCGTAAAAATTTTCTTAGTGCGGGCCTTTGGAACGATCCAAGGCTTAGCACTTTAAGCGTTAACTGGACTAAATTTACCTTGTTACATACTCAGCACTGAATAACAAATCTTTATGGGCATTATTAAGAGTTCCAGGGTGAGCAAGATCTACTTCTAGAACATACTCATTTTTAGCATCATCTTATACAGTCAAAACATCTGTTGGGTTAACATATTTTATTTATTAAAAAGCCGCCTAAGCTAACAGATAGGTTATAGCTAAACCATAAAAATTATTGACACCATAATACATCAGATATTTTTCATCCAAATTAATGGGATTGCCATCTTTTGTATATGCAATATTCGCCTTAGCATAGTGATTACAACATTGGATGATGCCACCACGTATGCCACACTCAATGAACTTAAGCACGTTGAACATTAGTTAACAACTTAAGTCTTACCTATAATCAATTATTATCATTGTGTTAGTATCACTATTATCATTTAAGAATGAACGTTAATTTTTAAATTTATTTAAATATTCATTTATTTAATATAGTAACCCAAGCTCAACTAAGAGTCCAACTCATATACTTCAAGTACTACTTGGTACTAGTTCTACAAATTCTACAAATACAACTACTATTGCTATTACTACCACTACTACTGTTACTACTACTCCCCTCCACGGTATGCGTAACCTTGTTAAAGACCGTTCTGCTTGCAGCCCAGGTAGGGTGAGGGGGCTTTAAATCGACGGCATAACACCCCAAGTAGTAAAGCTCTTACGGAGTAAGCGGTGGTTATAACATTCTTCTTAGATACAGGCATTACACTCTCACTACACTCACACAGGCAAACTTACAAGGAATTATTTCAGGTTGCAGGTGGCGGGATCTTTTCCTGGCTGCCTTGGAAGGCCTGGCGGTGGGTGAAGCCGGATAATGAGGCTAGAATAGTGCCGAGTAACTATATTTGATATAGCTGCACGCCTCGTAAATAAAAAAGACGTGGTGGTCTGATAAATCTAGGCTTACTACCACTAAGGATGCTACATGGTGGCATTTTTAGTGCATTGTTTAAACCAGCTCGTTTTGGTGGGTCATCTGCTGTGGTCGTAAGATTGTAGGTCTGCTACTCGTCACGCTAGAGCTTTTGTAGTTTGCTTACATTAACATTCACAACACACAAACACTACGCTTACACTATTGACATAACGTCAGGGCAGTCTCCGGGGGTGGGACTGAAGGAGAGTGGTGACTCCCGGCCGGCCCGAGCAAGTAGCACTCTTCTCTGGAAAAAGAGAGGGCTGCTGCCTTGGTTTAAACTCTTTCCAAATCTTTATTTCAGAATAAAGGGTAGTGCTTACTTTTGCGGGTCAAAATGTCACTAAAAAGATGTCAAAAGTGATAAGCGTCGATGCAAAACTTGTGCTCCATGCAGTAACCTAGCAGAGGGAATCCACCTGCAATTCCAATCCAGTGAAAGCCCAGGTGACTGTCACAGGCCACACAAATTCTGGGAGAGGAGGGGTATACATACGCTATTCTTGGCCAGCAGGGACTGTTGGATGTTCCATGGCCCCCATTAGATAAGGGATGACAAACAAGTCTCTCGAGTATTGGCAGTAACGTAAATAAGAAATATATAGTTACTGTCTTTATTAATCAGGCAGAAGAAGAGCTTAACTATATGGAAAGGGATAATACAGATCTAAGAGCAAGGTGAAATCAAGAGATTAAGCAACTTTGGTCTGCAACAAGGGAAATTAAAAACACGTTCGAAGCAATCCAAGAAAAGTATAGCAACACGGTAAATGTTGTCAAAGATGGCCTTAAAACTGCTCTCAAACTTCTAAAATCAGCTGTTGCTGAAAGAGAACAACTAAGTAACAAAGAGGAGTTCTACAATACATGGTAGAAGGAGAGTTTCGCATCCTAGCATTATAGTAACACGAGGCAAGTGTATTTTGATTGTAGGTGCAGAAAAAAAATGTATATATATATATAAATATATATGTACGCTTCTACAGCTTTGGTCCCAAACCAAGGCGTGCTTAAAGAAGTTTTTACTTCAAAAACTTGATGATTTTTGAGAACGATCAAATCGCGTGTTGTGTGTGCTAAAAACTTGAAATCATTTAGTAAAATGAATATCCTAGCTTGTTTCTCTACCAGCGAGTGCCTTGAAGGAATGTGCATGCGTTTCTACAAAAATGTACTCCTACTTATTTAAATAATACGGGTTTGCAAAGATTCTGTTTGCATTTGCCTTGTCATCAAGTTTTCTTCAGTTCACACATGTTTTTTTTTTTTTTTTTTTGCCAGTAAAAACAAAAGTAAACGCTTTTTTTACACTTTGTAGCTGATGAGTACCTGCGCTAGCTACCACTTTCTCCTTCTTTTGCTGTATCACTACTACTGCTCCGTCTTCCCGCTACATACGAGTGCATGCTTTTTCCTTACACTTTCTGGATGATTGGTCCCTGTGCGGGCTAGCTGGCTCTCTCTCCCTCTCTCTCTACCTTGCCACTGCTACTCTGTATCCCCCTCCAATAGTGCTCGCTTTTTTCTTACACTTTCTGGCAGATGGGTTCCCGTTCCCAGACATCTTTACACGCAAGAAATACACGGGGATTATATATTCCATCATAACTTACGATGAAGAACTGCGTTCTAATAAAATATACAACTACTACAACTTTTTCACACGTTTTTTTAAATTGGGACATCTACGTTATGTTTAATAGACATTTGAATTTGCCACTGAGCAGGCATCGTCTGAAGCAATGGCGTCCTTAATCTTTACTAAAACATAGACTCAGATGTTACAGATTTTGTATTCTGTGTAAATAATTATAATTATAGAAGGTAATTTAACTCTGAGTGAGCCACTTACTTTCCTACTTTCAGACACTATTGATACTTACTCTTTAAATGGCATGGTAAGTGTTACTATATTTACGTTAAATCCAGGAAGTGCTGTTTTCCATATTTAGCTTTTCTCAATAAAGAATTACACTAACTATCGAAGCTACTGCAGTGATTAAGACATACTTAAACAACTACAAAGGTATCCGTAAGAAATTGCGTAACAGGGTCTTGGACATGAATCCTTCAGATTAATAGCAAGCACTTTATCTCTAGCTATTAAAAGCTCTTATAAAAGGCTACAAAGTGACTACAGTACACGAGAAATAAGGTTGTGGTTCTTATAACTTGGGAGTTTGGTAATACAGGCTTCTAAATTTGAGACCTAGTCCAAACATACTTGGCTCGTATCTCTAAAAAACCAATTGCTTATGTGTGTATTTCAAACTGTAGTCTGATAGTTCGATAGCCATTGATTTGAAGATCCCGATTTCTGTATAAGTGATTTATCACATTTAATCTGAGGTGGTTTTTAAAAATGTCAATGACGATAGTATTTACATGCAAAGTTAATACAGCAATGCAGAAGCTATTGAATATAGTTCACAGCAATAGCTGTAAAAAATATTATTTACAATAAATACGTACTCTTTAATTATAAGGTTTTTTTAGTGGGGCTGTCCACAAATTCTCCCAACACCTTCCGTTGTTTCTTTATAGCCCTCCACTGCCAACCCACTTAACCCCCTTAATACAAGGTAAAATTTTTTTTATTTCTCTGTAAAGTTAACCCACCAAGTATGTATGAACATCCACGCCTCAAGCTATCCCACAGCTTCCACGTAAATTAAAAACCCCTCCTAACAACCTCCACAGAAACTCAAAATACTTAAGAAAAAAGGTTATAATAATCCTAATTTAAAAAAAATATGTTGAACAAAAGTACACATGAGGTAATTTGTCCACCCCACAGCTTTTCTCCACATCGTTCTACAAAAACTTAGTATGTATTGTAAGGATACTTTATGATAGGGTTATAACGAAATACTAACGCCCAAAGCAGCTTTACACCCCCTCAATTAACTTATAATTTATTGTGAGACAACTATATGATAGGAATAAGAGGGACTAATTTGTCACAGCCCTTCATGATAAAATGATAATTTCCTTTGCATACCAGTTGTTGTTATATTTGTTGACACATGACCTGCATTGTACAATAACTTTAATTTGTGTTACTTCTATTTCAGTGGTTTTTGTCTAACTAACAAATAATAAAATTGTAAATTAGGACTTTCAAAGCAAATGTAGTTGAAGAGATAAAAAATCTCAATGGAATATTAAATTAGATTATGTTGAAATCCTTATATACAGTACGGGTAGTACTTTTAATTAAATTTACACAACTCTTTGTCAATGGTGATGGCACGCAGAGCGCGTGAAGATGATTAATAAATGAAAATAATTAATTTTTCAAAAATATTGCTAAAATTCTAAAAATAACGAAGCTTAAATACAATCAGATTTTCATACCTTGTCTTGAAATTGAAAGCCTTAATACTTCATATAAGTTTACTTTTTCATAAAAATTTCTAAAATAAGAAACTTTTTAATCATACTAGTCAATTTTAAGCTGAAATTTAGGGTTGGCATTAGAAGCGTGTAGGGGGCTAGTTCCACTAGTATTTATCCATATAAATAGATACGATTGCTGCGGGGTATTAACTAAAATCTTACTTTCTGTAAAAAATACTTGTTTCTCATGACCTACTGTTAGCAGCACTATGTAATTTTAAGAAAATATCTGTTCGAAGCATACCGCCAAAACTCAATTTGCCGCTAACTTAACTGTAAAAAAATTTTTTAATGGCTCAGCTGTAAGAAATATGAATTTGAGTATGTCAATATACAATAGCCTTATTTTTGTTGTTCTTTTGACATTTGTTGATAAAGCTCTAAATTAAGATTGAAAAGACTGAATATATTTAAAATAAGTAAAACTTATTTTGAAAAATGTTTATTTTTTACTGTTTACGAAACTAAATATGAAAGTCTGAAGTAAATAGTAGCACAGTAAACAATGCTTTACCAAAACTGCTCTCATGCTACCAAATACTATTTGCCATCTTCTTTCTCAACTGCTTTTCACGAACTTAAAAAAATAAGTTATAACTTTGCGTACATTGCATGTCCCAGTGTTTATTTAACTAGAGACAGTTTAATGACTATTTTAAACTGTTCTCGTACTTTTCAACCATTAACCTGATTACCTACCAAGCTTAAGAGAAACTGTTACTGTTAAAACAGTGCCTTCTTTGCTTCTATTGCAATTAAAAGCAAGAATTCTTTGCCAAGTTCTTTAACTTTAGACGATGGTATGACACAAAGCGATTTGTGCCCCTAAGACCCACCTAAGTTAAAATGCATTTTTGTTGCAGTATCAAGTTTTTTAAAAGACAGAACAGTCTTAAAAAAGTATTACCTAGATACGTTTATATGTACAATTTTAACAAATATGCGTAACCTTTTAAATATATAAATTCATGTTTGTAAATATTTCTTACATTGTTCATTTTTTTATTTTCAAACATTTATAATTAATTAATTACAGGTCCCAAACCAAGGCGTGCTTAAAGAAGTTTTTACTTCAAAAACTTGATGATTTTTGAGAACGATCAAATCGCGTGTTGTGTGTGCTAAAAACTTGAAATCATTTAGTAAAATGAATATCCTAGCTTGTTTCTCTACCAGCGAGTGCCTTGAAGGAATGTGCATGCGTTTCTACAAAAATGTACTCCTACTTATTTAAATAATACGGGTTTGCAAAGATTCTGTTTGCATTTGCCTTGTCATCAAGTTTTCTTCAGTTCACACATGTTTTTTTTTTTTTTTTTTTTTTTTTTTTTTTTTTTTTTTTTTTTTTTTTTTTT
>NW_019379816.1:394771-405325 GCF_000648655.2 Copidosoma floridanum
GAAAAAACATAATAAAAACTAAGCCAAGATACTTAGGTAACTTATTTAAAAAAAAATTGTATCAATTATTAATTTTTTTAAAATAAGAATTGAAGAATATAACTAAAAACTAAAATAACGTCCAATGGTGGTACTGTCAAATTTTGTATTTATTGAAAAACAAAACAACGTCTCGGCTGTTTAAAATATGTCCTTGCCCTTATCAGGTACAAAAATCTATGAGTAATGAAAAAATTCTTCACTATACACTTTTTGGTAAATACAATAAACGCAAATTAAGTGAAGTGTACAACATACCTCTGACTGTTACAAAAGGGATGTTAAATTGTAATGTAGTCAGAGTTTCAAGCTGAGTTGCTTTTATACCTTGCACATACACAAATGACATATTATAAGCACGTAATACAATCAAACAAGGATTGCTAGCAGTTCCTTGTGAGACGTACATAAACAGTTTATGTTTTTCTAATAGTACAAATAAAAGTAGCCTATAAATTATGTACATTGTTTACACTGGATACAAGTCTAATATAAAGGATCTTACAATAATATTTAATAGAACCTCGCAATTGATAAATATACGGTAATTATAAGATAAGTTAATAATTATTATTATTTCTATTGAAAGTGTCAATAATATTCATGTTTTTAAAAGTATTTACTCTTTTGTTCAGAAATTCATTAATAAATTCTTGAGGATAGTTGTTAGCTAAAAAAAGTTTATTGATTTAGTCAGAATTATCGTTATACAATGGATTGTCCGCTAATTTAATGGAAAAATCTAGTAATGTGTAAATGATACCTATTTTATGATGGATTGAATGGTGGGAGAGAAAATTCAAATATTGGCCGAAGAGTGTGGGTTTTTGGTACCAATTAGCAAGTACTGCGTTATTTTTATTGAATCATAATTTCTAATCTAAGAAACTAATGCTGTTATTACATGTCTCAACAGTGAATTTCAATTACAGATAATAGCTATTGATAATGTTCTTAGTATAGTTAATATATTCAGTAGTCATACACATAAAGATATAATCCACATACTGTACCAACAGTGGAACATTAAAAAATAACTTCCCAAAGCATGAAATTTCAAGCAAACGCATGACAAGATCACACAGCGACTCAGCGACGGACAACAGGGACTTTTCATTGGACAGACAAAAACTTTTTTATAAAACTTGTTAGTGAAGTGGAACAAAGTCGATTTCAAAATTAAAGATACACCTGTGCAAAATTCATTGAGAGAAACATCGATTTTACAATTCAAAATGTCCCAAAAACGTTTTATGGCATTTGTGATTAAGGCTTCACTAGTGTTAGTAAATAAACTAACTTCATCTAGACTAATAAGAGTGTAACCAGGTTAAGTAATATAATCCTTAAATTCATTTCTTTACTCATAATTAGTTTTTACGTATAATTTGCCAGCGAAATATTCTTAATCAAAAAATAAAAAAAACTTAGAATAATTATAAGTAGGTTAATTCAGTGCCAAGACAATGGATACGGATAGGAAAGTGTTTCTTGTATATTTTTATTTGTCCGTACTATTTAGATAAGTGTTTTGTACAAATATTTTTATCAATTTCATTTAATTTATTAAAAAATCCGTATTGACCCTACTATCTTACAAAATTTTTTTGTATCTTTAACTAATTGCTTTATATAATTATTTTCTAGCTGTAACCAATATTTATCATCACTAAACAATCTTACTCCTCCATTAATGTAAGCTTTTTAGTCAATGACAACAGTGATATTACGTTAGTCTACTTTAGTAATTAAAATGTGTTTATTATTTTTAAGAAAAACTCGTGTTCACCTTAAATTGCCTTAGAGAATTTCATCATTTAAAGAAAGACGAGTAGATATATTATGTCTATTGTTACAAATAATGTTAAATATTTCTTTTCTAACGCATGACAAGATCACACAGTGACGGACCACAGGGACTTCTGATTGGACAGACAAAAACTTATTTATAAAATTTGTTAGTGAAATGGAAAAAAGTTGAATTCAAAACTAAAGATACACCTGTGCAAAATTCATTGAGAGAAATATTGATTTCAACATTCGAGAAATTCCAAAAACGTTTTATTGCATTCATGATGAAGGCTCCACTTGTATAAGTAAACAAACTAACTACATCGAGACTAATGAAAGTATAACTAGGTGAAAAGATGTTATCTTCTCATTTATTGTTCAACTTATAACTATTTTTTACGTGTGATTTGGCCAGTGGAATATTCTTCATCGAAGAATCAGGAAGAAATTTTGAAAATATACAAGTAGGTGAATTCAGTGTCTATACACTTAAATGGATGTAAAAATCTTGTTTTTGTATTTTCATCAGTCTGTAGCATTTAGATAAGTTTTTTTTAATATCTTCATTAAACTTGAAAAATTTATTTTAAATATCGTATTAATCCCACTTGCTTACAAAATTTTTTGTATTTTTAATAAATTGCTTTAAAGGATTATTTTCTAGCTGTAAATAGTATTTACCATCTCTTAATAATCCCTCTATTTCATTGATGTCAGTTTTTTTGTCACTGACAACAGGGATATAAGCTTTGTCTGCTTAAGTAGTTAAAACATGTTAATTTTTTTTTTTTTAAGACTTGCGTTTCCTTCAATTGTCTTGGAAAATTTCATCATTTAAAAAAAGATAAGTAGATACTTTATGTTTATTATTACGAAAAATGTTAAATAGTTCCTTTCCAATTGTCTTAAATTCTCTAGATTATTTTAATGAATGTTTAATATTTCTAAAAAGATAAAAATAATCACATTTATTAACATAAGAAAGAAAATCAAATTTATCGCCCAACTTTAATATGCTTGTGACACAATCCAGGAGCCCTATATTTAAAAGGTTACTTAGCAAGTTTACTTTTATTTTGCTCATGCCTTTAGTGTTGACAAAGTCAGGGCAGCAAACTGGGCCAGGGTCACTGACACTTATAGCTAAAAGTGTATCGTATACACCTTCGCACTTGGATTCTTCACGTGAGGAGAGGGCTTTGAAATTTCTATGTAACTCATAACGATATTCGTAAAAAATGCTATTTAGTTCAAATTCGTAATAATCAATGAATAAATTTATCATTTAAGATTCAAATTCATGAATGAATATTTTACTCTTAATAAATTTAATTTTGTTTTACAAAAAGTAAGTTTTTTGTAATAGTCCGAAATTCCATTATTTAAAATTGATTGATATTATTCAGATATAGCTGATTTATAATTTATATTTGTTCTTTAAAATAACGTATATTTAACATTTCATGAAGAAGGCGCTGTGTATAATTTTTTTCTGTGCCAAAAAGTTGTATTTTATCGGAACTGAAGTTATGTGTAAATTTAAAGCTATGTTGTGATAGTACAGATAATTCCTCCGTTATCTCCGTCTCTTTCATGTTCTGCCATTATTAATTTTACAGCTCTAAATGTTTGACCAACATAACAGCGGTTGCAATTCGCGTACGGTATTTAGTTAACGACATTATTTTTATCAAATGGCTCTGTTACATTTTTTTCAAGTAAAAATATGAAATTTAATTTATTGTTTTATACACAAGACCAATGTAAAACTTCTTAGAATAATATCTAATAGAACCATGGAAGTATGGAATATACGGTAATAATAAGATTAGTTACTGATTATTATTATTTCCATTGCTATTGTCAATCATATTTATGTTATTCAAGATTCTTATTCTTTTGTTTCAGAATTTATCAATAAATATTTAAGAAGAGTTGTTTTTTAGTAGAATATAAAATTATAAAAGATAGTTGATAGCTTGTCTCAAGACTGATTTCAACTACTCACAGTTTCTTAAACTTTCTTTCTGATTTTTTGTTTAGGAATATTCCGCTGGCGGAATTACATGTCAAGAATAGTTGTAAGTTAAAAAATAGATAACATAGTATTATTATCTCACATGTTTACACTTTTATAAGTCTAGACGTAGTTAGTTTATTTACTAATGCTAGTCAAGCCTTAATCATAAATGCAAAAAATTGTTTTTTGAAATTCTTGAATGGTAAAATGAATGTTTCTCTCTAAGAATATTGCTCAAGTGTATCTTTAATTTGAATTAAATTTTTTCTTCTTTCAACAACAAAATTTATAAACAAGTCGGTCCGATGGGCAGTCTCTGTAATCTGGTGTTGTGTGATTTTGTAATGCGTTTGCTCGAAACTTTATGCTAAGAGAAGTAGTGTTTTGATGTTCCGCTGTTATACGATATGTGGATTATATCCTCATAACTGTGCCTATTGAATATATTAACTATACTAAAAACATTTTTGATAGCTATTGTCCAGAATTGCAATTCAGTGTTGAGACGTGTGACAACAGCATTAGTTTCTCATATTCAGAAATTATCACTCGAAAAAAGAACACAGTACTAACTAATTGGTACCAAAAACTCGCACACTCAGGCTGATACTTAAATTTTCTCTCCCACTACTAAATACCTCATAAAATAGGTATCATTTACACATGATAACTGTCTTTCATTAAATTAGCAGACACTTAATTTCATAACGATCATTTGAAATCAATCAATAAATCTTTATTTGCTAACAACTATTTTTTAAAATTTATTGATAAATTCTTCAACAAATAAATAAATACCTTAAGAAACATGAATATAATTGACAATCGCAATAAAAATAATAATAATCAAAAACAATTCTTATCATTACCGTATACTCCGCACTTGCACGGTCCTATTAAATATTATTGTTAGAAGCTTAACAATCATCTTGTATATAGTTTAAACAATTTAAGTTCAATCTTCTTACTTAAAAAAGATATAACTAAACCACTCGATAAAAATACTGTCGTTTACCACATACATCGGGAGCTGTTAAATTAAGAATGGCAGAAGATACAAAAGACATAGAGGAAGAAAAGGAGATATATCTGTTCTTTTACAACATAGCATTAAATTTACATATAACTTTAATTTTGATAAAATAAACATTTTATACACAGAACAAAATCACAAAAACCGCTCTTTTCCAAAAAGTTGAATAGACATTATTTTAATAATATAATTAATAGACAACATTATACTGAACATCTCAAAAATCGTTATGATTCTCTCGTTAAGTCAAGTAAGAAAGGAGATTAACTTGATCTATATGATTTAAGGGCCCCTTTCATTTATGGTATTAGGAAAACATTAACTTTTTACGTGCGTCTTACAAGGAACTGCCGTCGATTCATATTTGATTGTATTCCGTACGTAAACTATGTCATTTGTGTACGTGCAGGTTATAAAAGCAATTAAACTCGAAACTTTGACTATATTACAATTTAATATATTTTTCGTAAGAGTTAGAGTTATGTTATACACTTTACTTGATTAGCGCTTACCAAAATTTGTATCGTAAAGAATTTTTATTACTTACAGATTTTTGTACCAGATGAGGGCTGGGACAAAGTCATAATAGCCGAAACGTTGTTTACTTTTATACAAGTTTTGTTTTAAAATTAATTTTTAAATTAATAAGATAGTTATTTCTTCTAGAATAATTGGAAGTAGGTGCAAATTGCCCGTGCTTTTTAAAATCAAAAGTAGGAACAAAGTAAATATGTGAGCCAGATTAGATTTTATTTTTATTAATTTTAAAAATATTCGTGCGAAAAGACTCTTATTTTATACAAATTAGTTTATTTATAAGTTAAAATATGAACATTTTAAGAAAATAATGTAATAAAAAAAATTTGTTGACAAAAATTACATTTTTAAATTATAATTATGTACGTATGAATTTTTTTATTATATGGAGGTTCACTGCCAGTCAGAACAACCCTATGGAGCTTAAGCAGATACATCGGCTGGAAATTTTATCAGCCTCCTCCTTAGTAGAAGGTCGCAAGAGAATCCTCACGGAGAAGGTAATCTTTAGGCCCACTACCCTAACTTACCGTCAGCAGTTAGTGATCCGGGAAACGACCCAAAAACGAAATTTTCTTCGGCCAGCCACATACCTTCCTCCAGCACGTTCTCCATTTGCAGAGACTCCGAGTGCAAGGACCAGGCAACCTCGGGTCCAGATACCCGAGCTCCACGATCCTCATCGACTAAGCAAAGTTAAGTGGCAAATATTTTCCCTTTACCGAACGCCTGATCCAGAGTGTCAGATTGATGATCCTCTACTATCTCTCCATTATTAGGAATTTAAAAAAAATAAGTAGCACCACCAGCCCTTTTCAGGGCACTTAATAAATTCTACCTAAAATTACCTGTCATCAATCTTATTAGTTCTTTAGAGGGCCATTAAACGTTGAACTACTTTTCCCAAAAATAAATGTTTATTAAGCCTGCTATTTCAGACTAATGTCTTATAGCAACACTCAGCCCACCAAGGATCTGACCTTTGCTGGTAGACATCAAAAGTGGAGCTGTTCATTGTGAGTCTGGAAACCTTGGACACTGACGACTTTCTACACTCAAAGTACATAAGCCAGAAATTTCCTTTCCCCCAAGATTAGTGCTCAGCTTACTTGGTCAATCTCATTGGCTCTTTTCAGGGCCATTAAACGTTGAACAAAAATAATTTTCTTATTTGTACTTTTGGACAAATGTCTTGAAGTGAGTTGCAACAATTCATCCAACAGGGATCTATTTAAAGACAGTTGATTTTAAAACTAAGTCAGTCATTTACTGGCAGACATCGAAAGCAGAGCTGTTTATCTTGAGTCTGGAAATCCCGGCCACCGATGACCTTCTATACTCTAAGTACATAGGCCAGAAATTACTTTTCCTCCAAGATTAGCACTCAGCTAACTTGGTCAATCTTATCGGCCCTTTTTAGGGCCATTTGATGTTGAACATCAGCCAAAGTATTTATTATAACTTGACAAAGTTTGCAAAACACAACCCTTTCTAGGGCTCGCAAAAATTTTTAACAATTCCTCGAATTGCAAGAGGACGAATCAGATGGAGAAATTTTAATGCTTTAAATGTTTACAACTTTAGAAGTCGAGAAACTGATGTAGAACATTAATCGAGATTAGATAAGAAGCGGCAAAATCGATGAATGAATAACCTTTTAAGTGATAGATCCGCTTTCTATAACAATCCCGACATTGATTACTTGAATCTTCTAGCAACCTAAATTGGTGGAATGGTTTGTATTTGCACTCATTATGTTGCTAAAGAATAGAGAGATAAAGCTCCAGGGCCCTGATGTTCTGATAGTAAAGTTTCTCTCGAGCCATTGGAAGACCCTCCCAAATTGGTAAGGCGTCTGTTGATGGACAAACACCCCCTATCAAAACATTTCCTCGATAATGTCAAACGTTTTAATACGCAATTTCAAATGACTTCATTTGGAGAGAAAGAGTGTAGAGAAGAAAACTTTATGCTAACTTTTAAAATCCAAGGTTAAATATACTACTTATTAGGTAGCTTACTTCCTGAACAGAACAAAAGTCTGCAGTGCTTACAAATCTATTTCATGTCTAAAGCAGAACAAACTTCTATTTGGTCAGATAATACCCTAAAAATAACTTAGATTGAATCGTTGCATAAAATATGATGCATGATTGCCGTCCTCTTATAAGAACTTTTAAATCCAGCTATGGTTTTGAAACAGTAGATGAACTTCAAAACTTAAAAATGATTATTCATGCTGACCAAACCCCTGTTGGTGAGCATCAAGAACGATACAATGCGCGCAGAGTGAATAAGAATAAAGTTGCTGCACTAATAGTTAAAGAAAAAATTTACCCTAGAGGCATTATTCTACATGGTATATATGGGCAGCTGGAGCGAGTTTATGAGCTCCATTGATTATACCACTCTTTGCAATATTCTCTTATGTTTGTTTTCGAAGAAAATGGATATTCTATTGATAAACCACTTCATGGTCTTCCAAACTAAACTGTTTCTAGCATGCAATTCTACTCTTATAGGTTTATAATAAAAATGATCATATAAATTACCCACTTTATTATAAGAACTTACTCAATCAATTTTTTGTTGATATGATGGCAAAAATGATGACAGAGCGTTTGCTTTACTTGTGAGCACATGAAAAACAACTGCGTGCTGAAAATTACATTCATCTACGAGATGCAATAAAAATTATCGTAATATTGATACCTTTAGTATAGGACGGACTGTAATTTTACCATTCTCAAAAAATCAAGATTCAATGGCTTACGTACTTGCGTTTGGGCGTCCATGTTTATTTATTACTGTCACGTGTAACCCTGAGTGGCTGGCAATAAAAAATGAATTACACAAAAATCTAAAACCTTCAGACAGGCATGACATTGTTTCAAGGTTTTTTAACTTGAAATTAAGGGAACTTATAGATGTCCTTACTAAGAAGGCAATATACGGCGAAGTTAATGCTTGGATCTATAGTGTCAAATATCAAAAACGAGGCCTTCCTCATGTGCACATACTTTCATGGCCTAAAACAAAAATTCAGTCAGATGAAATAGACAAGATCATTTCAGCTGAATTACCAGATCCTTAACACTAACTTTAGATAACGGATACCTGACCTATCGTAGAAGAGCCCCTGCGGATGGAGGTCATAGTTCTGTACTTACAATTCGTGGCAAAAATGTACAAATATTATGATTGTAACTATTTATAAATTACGTTGAGCAAAATCTTCCAAAGTTGGTTCCAGACCAACGACAAGCTTTTGATCGTTTAGTTGATAGTGTCTTAAACAGTAGCGGAAAAGTCTTTTTTTCTGGATGCTCCTGGAGGCACTGGAAAAACATTCCTAATTAATCTTATGTTGGGCCAAGCGAGATTGGCTCAAAAACTGTCCTTTGCTGTCGCATCTTCTGGCATTGCTGCCACTCTCTTGAGTGGAGGTAGAACAGCTAACTCCACTTTTAAACTCCATTATGTGTTTTTTCCGGAGAAGATTACAAGTGCCCCATACGCAAAAATGGCTCACTTGGAAAAATTCTTCAAGATACAATATTTATTGTATGGCATGAGTGCACAACGAGTCACAAAGCTCACATTAAAGCAACTGATAGAACATTGCAAGATTTAAGATCAATTGAGAAACAAATGGGTGGCATTGCATTTGTTTTTTCTGTTGATTTTAGGCAGACGTTGACAGTAATTTTGAGAGGAACTAGAGCGAATATTATTCATGCCTGTTTAGAATCATCATTTCTCTGGCATTATGTAGAGTCTTTATATTCACGTACCAATATGAGAGCACATCTCTGCGGAAGAAACACGGAATTTCCAACCCACCTGTCAAAAGTTGGCAATGGCACGATGAAGAATAAAAACGGTTTTATCACCCTATATCAATCCATTGGAAAACTGGTAACAACTGACGATAATCTTGTTTCTGAAGTTTACCTGGACATTGAAAATTTATCAAACAAATCATTTTAATGGTTGTGTGAAAGAGCGATAATTTTACGGAGAAATTGTACAGCAGAAGAAATTAACAACATTATTCTTCAAAAATTTGTAGCTAATTCTCGAGAGTACCTCTCTATAGATATAAATCTATAGATATAAATCTCTCTATATATATAAATCTATATTTAGTCATCGAATCTGAAGATATTGTAAATTATCCTCAGAAATTTTTAAACTCCTTAACTCCATCAGGATTTCTACCCCATTAGTTAAGTTTGAAAGTTGGAGCTCTGATTGTGCTACTACGTAATCTTTAACCCCTGAACCTGTGTAATAGAACCAGACTGCAAATTAAAACTCTGCGAAGTAATGTTATATAAGCTAGTATGTTGACCGGTCCAGCATCAGAACAAATAGCTTTTATTGAAAGAATTCGGATGATACCAAGTGATTTACTCTTTTAGTTCAAGCGCTTACAGTTTCCTGTCAAAGTTTCTTTTGCCATGACAATTAACAAGTCGCAAGGACAGACTTAAAATTTAGTGGGCGTAGATTTACGATCAAACTGCTTTTCACATGGACAATTGTATGTTGGACTTTCGAGAACTGGTGATCCACATCAACAGATTGTTTTAATTCCTTCTGGAAATAACACTAAAAATGTTGTATATACTGAAATTTTGTGATTAAAAAAAAAAATTTTCAATTAAGTTTTTATCTTTACAACTTTAACAAATAACCTTTTATTATATCACAACGTTGAAAAGTAAAAATCAACGGCCCTTTTTAGGGCCAATACCTAATTTATGTTGTAAAAAATGCACGATACTTTTAACCATTATTTTTTCCTTTTTTCGATATTTTTAAAAAGAAGTTTTTCGTTCCAAGAAGTGTCAAAAACAAATGTAAAGTTTTTTACTTTAAACGTCCTATATTATGTGTCAACACACATGTGTTCCATTTAGCAAGTCTTGGGTAAAGCCAAGACAGGGGCTGCTAGTTAAATATATAAGAGGAAGATTTGCATTTATTTTTATTGCAGAATATGTAATAATTATAAGCATCATAATATTCACAATATTTTCATTTATAAGTAAAAATTTTTTTATATAAATATTTGACTTAATTAATTAGTTACTTATTTTATTTTCATTAATTGAGATTCGAGAAGCTT
>NW_019379816.1:429337-452442 GCF_000648655.2 Copidosoma floridanum
CTTGAATTTATATTTATAATGTTGTAATTATTATTATTATTATTATTATTATTATTATTTTTACTACTATAGCTACGATTATATTTTGTATTTATATAATACACAATGTTTCACGTAATATTTCACTTGAGCCCATCCCCTTATTAAAATAATCCATTAATTTTTGAACATTTCCCCGAGTTAATCCATTTAAATTTCTCTTCCCAATGCTCTCGCACCCTCATAGCTTTAACAGCACGTCAGTACTCACATCTAGCACAATATCAATCTTCTTCTTCGTCTTGACTTCCAGAAGCAGCTGCAGCCGCCGCCACTGCTTTATCAGTAACTCCGTTGGCCTAGTATAAAGAGAGAGAAAAAGCACGCAACTCGAAGAAGGATTGCAGCCTGACAGTGACAGCTCGTACGCCACGGGGACCACCAACATAACCACCCGCCACGGTAGTCTTGCAGACGTGCACTACCTCCCCTCCTCAGCATGTTCTTACTTATCGCATTTTCGATTACACCCCGTGGTGGCGCAGGACGACATGATCGTTGACTTTTCTCTCCTCTCCTGAGACATTGCATACACTATGTGAGCTGAGCTATTGTTACTTTGGAACAAGACCTCTGAGATTCCTCTGTTCTGCTTCTCCTAAGTACGAGTGAGTAAATATAGCATACAAATTATTGTAAAATTAACAATAAACATATTAATTTGTAAAATATACCATCATGTATGAGCTAAAATATCCCGTCGCATCGAGAAATAAATAATGTTAGCAATCATGTGGAGTGAATGCTCAAGATAAATTGGACATACATTCGTTTGATTTGATTAATGATACACCTTCTGTGTATCAAGAATGAATATTCTAATAGAAAAGAAAATAATGGCTGCATTAGGTATCCATGCGATAAATCAGAAAATGAGATATGGTATCCCTCTCGGGTACATCTTTATATTGAAATCCATACAGGCTGAAATGTAACGGTGGCATTTCTCGAAAACAACGTCCAGAGCGATTTTTTTTTAAGCAAACTTCGTTGGAATTATATTTTTTAGGTCTTATAGCTTTTAAATAGGAGGTGATTTACAATACGTTTTAAACTACCCTTAGAGGGGTTTGAATGCTACGGCACAGCTATATAAACGCGCACCGTTGCCACATTGTCATTGTGCTAAGTCGGTGAGCAGTGAGGTACTGTCAGTATAGCTGTATACATAGAGCACGCGGTGGCTCAGTCGGCTAGGTCGTGGACTGGCACGTGGGAGCCCGTGGTTCGATTCTCGGCCAGTGCGACTTTTTGGGCAAGTACCAAGTGATTTTTCACATGTACTTTTTCACCACGCAATAATCCTTGAGGAGGGGTTAAAGCGATCTTCTCGCAGCATAATTGCCTAAATTCACCCTACCATTTCCTTTAACAAAAGGCCTCCCATTCCTGTTCTTTTTCTTCTTCAAAGTGCTAAGTGCCTATAGTAGTGCCCTTATCAAAGGAGCCGGACATAGAACACTATAATATGAAAAAAGCTGTATACATGGGCATAAGAGACAAAGTACAAGCGATATAAATACCTTAATTATAAACACTGAAGGGAAAGATTTAACGTAACGATGTAAGTTCGCACGCAAGCCAAGTTGGCAAAAGTAAGGTACTTATATTGCTCGTACTTTATGTCTATTTTTTGTTGTTTTGTACTGATTATCTATTAAATTTGTTAATAAAGCCTGGAGAGGTTGACACTTCAGTCGACAAAGCATTTCTGTGTAAAAGAAATATGTGGTGTGTTTTGTTTTTACTTTAAAAGTTTGCCCCAAAAGATCAGCTAAAAAGATTTATCACTCTATATTTACATCTGCATCTACACTGTGCTGCTATGGAGAACATAAGATTGCAACAACTACTAACCATCCTTACCAGCTGGAAGTTTGAATCGCTTTCAGGGTGCTTGACTCCACACGTACATGGTTCGGTAGACATGTAAGTTTTAGTTTTTATAAGCTTAGCGGTGTTTATAAGGAATTGAAGAGCGGTGAATTAAAGTACAAATTTTTAATTAAATGTAGGACTTATGACGTTTTTCGAAGACATATCACGCAATGTACTAATAAACTTAAATATGTTACCTTTTTTAGTTTCTGATTGAACATAAAACATAAATTAGCCATATCTAAATTACATAAATTAATTTTTAATAATGAAATTTCGAGCTCGTACCCAAAAACTAATTTTAAAAAAAAGAAAGTTAAATTAAGCCAGACAAAGATATT
The DNA here is from genome assembly GCF_000648655.2 of Copidosoma floridanum. The sequence goes on from NW_019379816.1 coordinate 431,596, forward strand.
AAGTCAGTCACGGCTGTAAATCTTATATGATAAATTTATATTTTGATTATTACGAATTAAAATTAATTAGCATTTTTCGCGAATATAGTTAAAAGTTGGATAAAAAGTTCGATGCCCTTTTCTCTCATGAAGAATCCGAGCGTGAATATATTAATAGTTGAAAGAAAGACAATTTCAGCGTGACGTCACCCCGTTTCAAATAACACGGAGTGATGTCACGCTGGAATTTTTTTCCTCTCAACCATTGATACATACGATACACTTTCAGCTACAAGTGTCAGTGACCCTAGCTTGGTATGGTGCCCTGCATTTGTCAACCATAAAGGCATAAGTAAAATAAGAGATAACTGGCTGTTAAACCTTTCTAATACACCGCTACCAGATTGTGTCTCTCAAGCATATTAGAGTTGGGCGATAAATTTAATTTTGTTTCTAATGTTAATAATTGTGATTATTGTCATCTCTTTAAGAATATTAAACATTCATTAAAATATTTTAGATGATTTGAGACTGTTAGAAAAGAACTACTTAATATTGTTGGTAACAATAAACATAATTTATCTACTTGTCTTTAACAATCTGGAACACATTTCAATTACTAAAGCAGACTATTTTATTTTAAGATATAGTATTTCAACTTGATAATCTTAATGATTTTAGCAATACTTTTGACAAATTAATTATTTATGATAAGCTAGTGTTTGCGCGCTCTGTGTGTTGCTATCATCGACAAAGAGTTGTGTGAAGTAAATTAAAAATACTATATGTATATGTGCTATATAAAAGTATTTCAATGTGGACTTATTTAATATACCATTGATACTTTGTACATTGTCAACTTCTTTTGCTTAGAGTGTATTAATTTACAATTATGTTAATTGTTAGTTAGACAGAAATTGATGAAATATAAGAAACACAAATTAAACTTATTGTTCAAAGGTAGTCAGATGTCAAAAAATATAAAAATAACTGATATCCAAAGAAAATCATAATTTTTATATAAAGAGAGTGGTAACATTATCCCTCTTATCCCTATCATAAAGTTGTCGCACAAAAATTATAAATAAATTTAGGGAGTGTGGAGAGGCTGTGGACATAAATATTTTATCATAACCCTACGATAAAGCATCTTTACAATACATTTCTAATTTTTGTAGAAATATGTGGGAAAAAGCAGTAGGTCGGGCTAATTACGCTATGTGTACCCTTGTTTAATATGTTTTTTCTAAAACAGGATTATTACAATTTTTTTTTCCTAATATTTTAAGTTTCTGTAGGGGGTAATTAAAATGGGTTTCTCACTGTACGTACGAGCTGTGCTGGTAGTTAGGGGTGTGGCTGTTTATACAAATTTTGTTGGGTTAACTTTACAGAGGAATGAAAAGAATTATCACTTCTATTGCTGGAGTTGAGGAGGGTTGCAGTGGGGGGCTGAGGAGAAACGACGGAAGGTGTTGAGAGCATCTGTGGACAGCTCTGCTAAAATAGCTTTATAAATAAGAAAGATATATATATACTGTTATATATTTCAAATAATATTTTTTACAGCCATTACAATCAACTGTATCCGATAGGTTCTGCACTAATCTCTTATTTCTGCATGTATATGCTATCATCATTGACATTTTGAAAAATCATCTTAAATTTGTTGTGATAAATCACTTATTTATTATACATGGCTATCAAACCATCAGACTACAGTTTAAAAAATGCACATAAGTAAGTGGTTTTTTGAAAGTACGAGCCAAGTATGTAAAGATTGGATCTCAAATTTGAAAGACTGTACTACCAAACTTTCGAACCATAAAAACCATAACCGAAACCACTTTGCTACGGATACCGTGGCTGCTTTGTAGCTTTGTATGGTAGCTTTTAGTAACTAGAGATAAAGTGATTGCTATCAATATGGAGTATATATATCCAAGACACCGTTACGCAGTTTTTAAGACGTACCATTATAGTTTTTTAAATATGTTTTTGTCACTGCAATAGCTTCTAGACAGTTGGTGTGATTTTTTCTAAAGAAAAGCTAATTACAGAGAGCAGCAGTTCCTGGATTCCATGTTTATAGTAACACGTACCATAACGTTTGAAGAGTAAGTATCAATGGTGTCTGAAAGTAGGAAGGTAACTTGTTGACTCAGAGTAAAGTAATCTTCAATAATTATAATTGTTTGTACAAAATATAAACAGTGTAACATCTAAGTTTATGTTTCAATAAACACTAAAAAAAATTTTGCTTTAGATGATGCCTGCTCAGAGACAATTTTAATTGTCTATAAAAGTCGTGATTATCAAATACACACAATACAATTGTCTGACCTTTATGCGTCTTAAGTAACTCAAGCAACCAGAATTGTAGTAAGTAATGACTCAATTTATGGTAAGAAATAATTTAAATCTACTACAAAAAAGTATAAAATTAAAAATTCACAGTAAATGGTACATTTTTTTTCGTAAATTTAGAACACTAAAATACTGTTAAGGTTATTTGATTTTCAAAGTGAACTTAAATTACATAATTTCAGTAATTCACAAAGTAATTTACAAAGAAACGAATTATTTCCTACAAAATTTTTTTGGTTTTTTAGTTATAAGAGAAACAATTTTGCGTAAGGCAAGAAGGGAAATTGTTTTTCAAGCGATAAATATTTTAATAATATCGTACAGAAGCGTCGACATATTTTCGTACTATAAACGCAACCACGAATAAGCTTACATACGCTATTAAGCAAATATTTACGTATGCTAATCTCGTGTTCGGATTACCCTAGACTTTAGAAGTGCTTTTCATTCGGCAAAATAATCTTACATAAAAGTAGCACTGTAAAAACAGGATATACCAACGTTCTTAAAACGAGTACTGGATACAAAAAAGATTTTTAGTAAATTTATTGTAAGGGAAGGTTGTTGGTAACTGGATAGCTATGTCACTTGACAGTTTTAATAATTTAATGCTGGATATAAAGAAGATCAATAATTATTAGATGCTAGAAGTTCAGAAAATATGATGATTTGAAAGTCATATGATATTAAATGATTTCATGTATCATCTTATATTTTTTTCTATAAACTTCTAAAGAATATGTACACAGTAAAGTGATAAAGATCTCCACCATCTCAAGGACAAACTTCTTTCTCACGTCGTATCGTGGGACGAATCATTGGAAGTATAAAAAGCTACATTGAGTGTCCTTTGTGAGCAATAGTTTACTTAGAGCGCATCATTAAACTTACAAAAGTAAAACAGCGATCCATACTACACAGTATACGAATGCTTCCAGCGTCTGTAGTAACAGTCTACTACGATAAGTAAACATATAAAAAAAAATAATATCAATATTTTCTACTGTATATTTTAAAGAAAAGTTATAAAATGCAATTTTTTTACTAAAAATTTTAGATATTGGCATTTAAATTACTTTTCTCAAGCTTTTCCTCATTAACTGTTGCAAAAAATACAGAAACTTTTTAATTCAACTGAAAATGTTATGCAATGACTGTATGATACGTGTATCATAAACATAGAATGTTGTATTTTTTGCTCTTTCCTTTAGTTTTGAGTTTTAATTTCAATGCTTCATTTGAATTTTGAAACATTGTTTTATCATGATTTTTTAAGTCAGCCTTTTATACTAAGGTTATAGGAAACTCTATAACTTATAATTCTTATAGTTTTTATAATTCTTGTTATAATTCTTGTACATTTTTAAAGTTTTTCCTGAAAAGTGATTTGGAAAACTCTTAGTGTGCTATCTTCATGACTAAGTCCCTTCTTACTCTGATTTACAACGCTGAAGGCCTATCTGCTGCATAGCTCATCAAAAAGACGTACAGAATACGATTTTCTAAAAAATAATCTGAGAATACTTTGTTAATCATCTAAAACGTCTTTGTTTCATCCCCTCTTAGATCCATAGGGCCTACGACAGTCAACTGGGCTTTCAATGGATCAGAACTGCTGGTGGGTTTCGTTAAAGAGGTTACTATATTGGGTACTTTTTTTTAACATTAAGTTTATTCATAATTTTTGTGTATGTCTGTGCATATTTTCATTTTGTTATTGCCTTCTTTCCCCCCAAATATGCGAGTTTTTTGTGCAGGCCCTTTGCAAAGTTTTAATGATAACATATTTTCCAATACAAAGGGGGCTGAGAGGTTTATGTAGGGGCTTATAGGACCCCGCAGGGATTGTGAAGGGCTGTGAGAAGTTTTTAGGGTGTTTATATATGATTCCCTACACTTATGAGTACATAATGAAGGAAGATATGTTTATTTAACTTGTATTCTCCTTATAAAGGTTCGTCATATGTTTTTTAAATCTCATGTGTTTTTATTTGTAAGTATAAGAAAGAAAAAAAATTAAACCATTATCTTTTCATTTAAATAATACAAGCTAAACGTTAATGACGTGGTGAATAGGCAATACGTCCTAGCATATTACAGGACCCTTGTCACAGACAGGCAGTCGCGAGATTTTTATAGTTAGTTGTCTCTTACTCTCATCGCTTGCTGTTGTGCAGAAAACTCTGATGTGAGGCAACAGTATTAGAAGTAAGTATAGGACTTTACCAGACTCTCCTACAGTCTTTCAATTTAAATGGCTTGGAGTGTATGTGTGCTTTTCATGGCGTGAACGTGTCAACGATGGCTATAGGTGTGACAGTGTAATGAGAGTTAGCATAATAACAACGGTTGATCCACAGAAGTGCGTGTTGTTAATGTCAATCCCTAAAATACACTAATACTAGCGCAACGTGCAACGAATACACAGTACTGGACTACAGGGAATGCCCATTGGAGAGCCAAAAACTTGTTTATAAAATTTGCTGTTGAAATGAAAAAGTTTAATTCAAAACAAAAGATACGCCTGTGCAAAATTCATTGAGAAAAACTTTGATTTTACCATTCAAGAATTTTCAAAAATGTCTTATTGCATTTGTTATTAAGATTTTACTAGTATTAGTAAATAAACTAACAACATCTAGACTAAGATGTAACTTTGAGTTCCTTTATCTAGACAATGCAACATATAATTGCCGATGAGAAAGTAATGGTTTTCTATGGTACAATCCTAAGGCATCAAAACTTTGACCTTGAGATTTATTGATAGTCATAGAAAAAGCTAAGGTAAATGGAAATTGTTTTCTGTACAATATAAATGGTAGCGAAGAAGAATGGTTTATTTGTAGTGTTATTCTTAGAATAAAGACTTTATTTTCTTTTTTTTCACCTGTGATTATTTCAGCTTTGATGTTGTATTTAAATAATTTTGAATTTGTAATCTTGAACTATTGCAAATTCCTTCAGATATGTTTAAGTTTTGTATCAACATGACAATAGCATTAATTTTCAAATTCAATTTATGTAGAGAAAGACCTTCTTTAATACTATTTAAATATTCTGTAGGAAAATAAATATAAATATTATCGTCTGATTTATTTACTCCTTTGTGAGTTGCTTTATTAATACTTTAATACGTTACTAATGTTCCGTACCATATTTTTTAAAATTTTTTTGTTTAAAAAATGTGTGTACTCATTGTGAGATGTTAATGTAGCTTTACTTATAAAAGAATCATCATTATTATTAAAAATTTTAGAACATATATCATTTGTTTTCCATGTCTGAGGAATTATGAAAGTTTCAATTTTGCCTTTTCCTATATCCAGTAGCAATGAAAAAAATTTCTTATCAATTGAACGTATATTATTAAAGAAAAAAAAATATCAAATAAAGGCAAAAAATTGAAAAATTTTATGGTTTCTTGAACAATAGTTATTTTGCTTCCGTTCTTTACTGCTGGAAAAATTTGACGAAAGTCTTTACCTAAAATTATTATTTTATTTCCAAAACGTTTATTACTACTAGACAAATCTTTTAAAGTTCTATCAACGATTTCTAACGCCTTTTTCGGTATCACAGAAGCTTTATCCCAAATAATTACTTCTGCATTACGTAATTTTTGTTTATTTGGCTCAAACTGGAAGAATGCACTTTCTATAGTGCTTAAGTCTAAAGGAAGTCTGAAAGTTCTGTGAGTGGTCTTTCCCTTTGGGAGCAAAATAGAAGCAATACCTGTCCAAGCCGTTGCAAGAATTTTTTTTTTCAATTGATATGAAATAATAAATTAATATTTTGTATAGAAAAGTTTTTCCAGAGTTATATCTACCATCAATGAAAAAAATTTTTTTTTCAAATTTTATTATTTCTTGAAAAATTCGACGTTGATCATCACTGAGTTGTAAAAACATTTTATGGAATTTATGCTTACAAAATATTCTTTCATCATTGTCAGTATCGATATTTTTTTCAGTAGATATGAAAGGAAGGATTTTTTTTTGTTGCAATTTGAGAGTCTAATTCACTGTTAAATTTTTGTTTAGAAATTTTGTAACTTTTCGAAACGAATTTACGAAGTAAAAGTAAACGAAGAAAAAAATACCAATGGGCCAAAATTTTGGTTGTAAAAATTTACCATTGGGCCAAAATTTTGGTTATAAAAAATTAAAAGAAAAAAAAACAATCTACTAACGGTACTGTTAAAACAATAGCAATTTGTGATTTTAAGAATATCGTAGTTTTGTTATTTTTGACGTATATTTAGAATCTTTCAATACATTGTCGTTTTAAATACATAAAAATTAGGCATTAGTGAGGGAAAATAAAAAGTGATTGTTAAAAATACATGTTCTTAATTATGATCATTGTATATTTATTACATATATAAATTTTAAGTAAGAATTAAAATAATTCGGGTTTTTTTCCATACTCCGTAAATCTAATTTGCAATTACAGGGGTTGGTGCGCAGAGCACGCAGGGGGCATATATTGTTATAAGAGCTAAAGAATTCCTATTGACACATGCAGGATAGACAGCTTATTTGAAAAAGGGAGCCGCTAGAAGAAATAATAAAGCTCACCAACAAAAAGTCAAGGGCTTATTTCTCTGTCTATATAAATTTAACCTTTTTTATTTAAAATCAGCAGCTTGTTTTTCATATTCCTTCAAAAGCAGACCAGTAATTATTTCCCGGCGCAGAAAATTTATTCCCAAATATATTCGAGAAATGCCATAATCTTTTGAATTCTGTAAAATATACTTTAACATATTATTTTTATAGTAACAATTAATTTTATCATTTTTTAAGGCCTTAAAAAATATTTATACAAACCTTTCTTTGAAAAAATTACCTTTATAACACAATAAAAGGGGGGATTGGTGTGCGGAGCGCGCACGGGGGTGGAGCCCCACTAATATATATACATATATATAAATATATATATATATCTAACACTGGTGAGACATGAGAATCTCTTCTGACGTCACCTATCATCTTTTGATCTTTACTGCTATAGCTTTTTGTAAAGCAGTGGCTAATCAGCTTCTTACTAGGTGACATAACGTGAAAAGAAAAGATTTTGGTTGACAATGGAGACTTTAACGATGTGTATGAGGATTTAAAGTTTAAGGTCAAGCAATTAAAACAAAGCATAGCATAAGTCAGTTATGACGATGCAAGCTTTAAGAGTATTGATATTAGCGATGATAGCAGTAGCAAGTGGTTACGAATACGTAGAGGATCTCTATATCAAATTAATACACACTGAATATTAAAAGTTTTCCAGAAGTTTTACAGTTACAAAGCTGTGATTTAAAAGCTTATTACAAATATTGTGTTGTGTGTCTTAAATATATATATATACATATATGCCATAATTATTATGTACGCTTGCTTTGTTAAATCTTGTATCATTCTTTGTTCATCAGCAGAAGACTAGTTGCATAAATAAAAACTGCGTGAGGGATCTTAGAACTCTTGACAGAACCGAAGCTGCTTCATATTTGGGGCAACAAAATATTATCCGACATTAATGCTGCCAGTAAAGTGAGTGGACACACTCATATACATGACAGAGGACATACACAGTTATATGTGTTTTAAATGTCGAACAATTTATTGGCAATCATGAAGGGTATGATTATGCTCTGAAATTAAATGAGTAATACGATATGAAATGTACAAAAAATTTATGAAAAATAGTACAAACTATGTACAAGGTACATGCAGCTACTTGAGCAGAAGTTGTAAGTAAGCGATCAGTAAAGCCTACTTAAGCTGCCTCTCTAGCCTACTGAGGTTCTACATTGGCAGCGTCAGGGGGCGTTTGGAAGTTAACTTTCTCAATTGACAGAATCTAATCAACTTTTCATACATAAATATAGATATGTCCATATAAAAATGCACATTGTATTTAAATTAAATAAAAAAAATTTTTTATTTCGAACTAATTATACTCAATTTCTTCATAAATCAATTTTTATATGACTGAAAATGTAAATGTAACATTAAACATTTTACTCACAGTAAAATAAGAATCAACAATGTGAGTATATGATTTGTGTTAGTTAACTTTAAAGTATTTTTAAGTAATAATCAAGTAATAAATACAAAAAAATTTCTCACACTGCAGCTCACCTTTTTTTATACAAAAAGATATTGACATAATTGAACAACAGATGAACTTGACTTGATAGCATGTAGCTGAATATCAGTACACAAACTGTTGCATATAAGAGTTTCATAATCTAAGTACAGTTTTTAAATGGTTTTAATCGTAATTTTTTTAGACAATAACAATCAAACTTAAAAATAGTACTTTGAGAAAATTTGTTCAGTTGACAGCAAATTTAATGTCAACCGCTTTTGTCAGTCTTATATCTATAGAAATACTCACTAGTTATTCAAATAGAACTAAGTATAAACACTTTTAGCTTCTGGACCTAATCATCATTTCACGGTACAATTAATACAACAACTATAGCTGATACAACTATCTATATAATTCGTAAGGTAAGATAAAGATAGGTTATTAAGGTTACCACCTAATGAGTACTTCACGCACGCCCCCTGACCCACCTACGTGTGCCATCAGTAGGCTGCCCAAGTAGGGCCTAGCGAACTAGAGAGGCAACCAGGCAATTAACTCTTATTTCTGCTTGGATGCATGTATAAGTATATATATGGCGTCGTATACAAAGTTCACAAAAGATCAGAGAGGCCACCGAGACGGCAAAATTTGACCACTTCTGAGCGCAGCAGTAGCAGCTCAATAGATATATATGCATACGCACCTTTTGCTGCTGCGGCAACTAAGTGGAGTGGGGAAAGCATGTTGAACTGTTGATTTTTCCTAGTTCATCCTGGCCCCAGAACGGCATAAAAACAACTTTACTTTAAAAAAAAGTTAGCATCTCCACCCAATATTGCCAACCTACACAAAGCCTTTATTGAGTCACTGTTTTCAGTACTTACAGTGCTTACTCATTTACTAGAAAACTTCGAATTCTACGCTTACTGTACAATACATTGAAATCATAAATCTTGAAAATTTTGAGTAGCTGTTTAATGATGATGTAATCAACGGGGGTTATATTGATGCATCTAGTAGTCATACCAAAAGTGATGTTGAAGAAGAAATAAACGCCGCTACAATAACTTCCGAAAAATGGAAAGAAAAGAAAAATTGTTTTGATGATGAATCGTAATTAATACATGCTTCATGAATGATTATGTAAACTATTAAGAGGTACGTGCTGATTTGTTTGGCATACACGATGTAGGTTATTATTTTAAGCTAAGTAGCTGTGGTCTCAAACATTGATACATCTTATAAGCCTGGATCTTACTAGATAGTGATTAATATTAATAGAGCCTTACAAACTGTTCGTCAAGTTTAGAGGTATTAGCTCAAGATACATCATACTCAATTCTGTAGATTAGATGTCACTGATTATCAACTCAGTGTCCATAACAGCGTACTTGAATGAATGGGAAAAAATGAAATTTTTAAATTATTAGGTAATGATTAACAGTAAAACACATCTAATTTATTTAATTTTTCTTACCATTTACTTTTTTAAAGAACAAAAGTATTCATTTTAATATCACTTTAACAAAATTTAAATTTTTTATAATACTTTGACTTACTTTTTTTTCTTTTTTTTTTATTAATACTTCTCTTCATCATTTTTTTTGTTGATGATTATTGAGTTTTTAAGTTCATTTAGTGGCGGTAGTATATTGTCCTGCTGACTAAGTTTTTTAGTTGACAAATCCAGAGGCTGCAATCCCTCACTATTCAAGCTAACTAATGGTAATGTTGCCTCAGACATCGACGACTGTTTGACCGGTGCCCATGTTACATCAATTATGGGTGGTGATGCAGCTGGCGGTGATGGTATCCGATGACTAGTATGCTGTTCGTTAAACTTCTTTGTAAATGAAGGAGTTGAGCTTAACGGTGACATCAACAGCAGAGCCGCATTTGGTAATACAGGGTCAACTATCGACGACATTGCTGTTGATATTGCTGGATGTTTTACCGGTGACCATATGAGATCAATTATGGGTGGCGATGCAGTGCATGTTGGTAATGGCTATCGTCTAGCTATTTCATGCTGCTCGTTACACTCTTCCATAAACGCAGGAGTAGGATTTAACAGTGTTATCGTTGGAAAAGGTCCACCCAATAATAATGGTGATATAGATTGAAAGGCTAGATTCTTCCAAAACAAATCATTGCCGTTGTTGTCATCGCTCTTTTAATATTTTACGAATTCATCCAACTCCTCTTTGATTGGAGGTGATTGTGAACGGCAGTCAGAGATGAGCGGTCTCACATCCTCAGAGCTATCTTGCAGTGATGGTAATGGTAATGGTAATGGTAATGGATGGTCAGCAACAAATCTTCCTGCATCCTGAGAGTTATTGGGTTGTGATGACTCGATCAGCAGCTTGCAGGCTTCCATTTCTAGTATCACAATCAGCGTAAGAAGTATTCGGCGTGAATTCATGGCGATGTATGGTTGAATGAATTTCTAACGAACTGGCACCCCGTACAAACAGGCAGTCGAGTAGCTACGCCAAAAAATTATAGTGTTAGAGAAGAATAAAATTATGACTGCTACTATCTCTCCTGTTTACATGCATATAGCATTATACATGTAAAAATTTATAAGAAGGGGAAATATGCGTTTCACATCTATTGGACTATCATTGAGCAGAAATCCATAAGTAGGGGAAAGTTGTATTAGAAAAGGATACAATTATGGCTATATCTATCACTCTTCTTCACACGTAAGCAGAATTGTGCATGTAAGAATTCACGAGTAGGAGAAAACTGCGTTTTGCATTCATTGGACCATCCTTGTGCAGAAATTCATAAGTAGGGTAAATTGCTCTTCTGTTTTTTGCGTTAAATTGCTTTTCTGCATTTTCTCATACTCACTTGATTCAAACTATCTGTCTGAAAAATTTTTCGTAGTGAAATTATTTTTCACATTTTTACCTGATACATTTTACTTTACCTACTAAAATTTTTTTCAAACTAAACATTTTTTCTCATTGTTCATAATATCTATCTACATATGTTTCATGCAAACTTTCTTTCATAAATTATTTATACTGTTTCTCATACTCGCTCGATTAAAACCATCTTTTCGGAAAACTTTTCGTGGTGAGAATATTTTCTCTTAATACATTTACCATTCACTTATTTTTATTCTCAAACCAAAAATGAGTTTCCCTTTTATATGTTTTTGCAAACTTAGATAATTTTTTTCGTTTCAGCTTCAACCAAATTTTTATACCTGCAACAGTGATTAGGAAGTAAATAAGTTTTATTATTGAAATAAATAGAAAGGACAATAAGTAGTTTTTTTTTAAATCGTGCTTTCGACAGTTGATTTAATTTATCACCATTTGCAATGCATGAACCTGAATCATCATTTTGCTATCTTGGTACGAATCTATGAAAGCACATTAATTACGGAAAAGTAAGTATAAACTACTTAGAAAAAGCGTGTAAGAAATACGCCTTTGGATAAGCAAACAGCTGCTTTACTAACAGCATACTGGATATGCAGCAAAATTCTGTTTTAGAATTTTTTTCGTTCATCTACAGAGAGATTTCATGTCGGGCTAGGAATAAACATTTGAATCGAAGGCATACAACTTTGCAAAAGCTGTACCATAAAATAGTTAATCCAACTGCATATAGACATGGTAACGAACTCGCAAGAGCTGTAAAAAATAAAAAAATAATAATTTTGGATAAACATTACAGAAATATCAAAAAGCTAAGATGCCTGTAATCGTGGAAGACCCATAAAATAGTATTGTGTCAGAAGAAACTATAATGTGCGTTATTTAATGACGTATAGAAAGCTAATTTATAAGACTGAACATCTATAAGAACTTACCATTACGACTATTCATATATTTCCATCATCATCAATGCCGTCCACAAAAATGCTTGGGTGGAACTTATGATAGATAAAGCATTAAGAATTATCACCTAAAAATTTGAACAAATTTCATCAAGATGTGGAAATTTTACACCAATGTATCACTAAACAAAGAATGGTTAAGAGTTCTTAGGATACGGAATACAATCAACTTCACAAAAAATAATATTAAATACAAAGTAGCATATAACCCACAGACAAAGGCTACAAGAGCTTAATGATTTATGAGGAGAAAAAATTTGCCAATCGATTACATATATAAGCAACCGTCACTTCACACAAGTTTTTCAGAACATTTTAAAGACATACGATGCATGAAAAATCTGCTAACAAAGATAGCACTAACCAACAAGATTGCACAGTATTGCGCGTGCATGCGAAAATATAAGGCAAAGCTGAGACAGACATATTTAAGAATCCCAAGATAGAGTGTTCAATATTTTTATCAAATCAGTAAGATGGGAAGTCTTTTTGTCAAAGACTGGAAAAGCGGTTAAATTCTACACTTATTAAAATAAAACGTATTGTACGCATGCAGTAACCTCCAGTATATTTTATGAGAGATTCAGTGGACAAAGACATTGAATTATCTGTGTACGCTCAGGTCTATATGCAGATATCGGAGAATTGATACAAGAAACCGATAATTCCGATGCTATACGAGATCACGTGGTTTATAAATAAAAGATATTTGTGGAGGTATGAGCATTATATCTGACATTACTACTATAAATAAGCCTTTTAATATTCACTTGTTACGTGAAGACATATGGTCATACGTTTTAGAGTAAGACCAACCCTTCTGACAAATCGCACCCGAGATCTCATCTTATACCTCATGTGATTTCTCATCTGAGATCTCAGGTGAGATCTCATGCCAAATTCTCATTTGAGATCTCAGATGAGATTTCTGAAAGAAAAATGAATAAAAAAATTTTGTGCAACGATTATAATTCATACTTTAATAGAATGATTACCCAAAATATCAACAGTTGTAAGAAAAAAAAAAATTCTACTACTATGGGATACGAACTCGAGCCCCCAGTTTATCAGGCAAGCATCTTACCGCTTGGCCATATTGGATGAGATAATGGTCCGACAATTTATGTCTTTTGGGATTCCAAAAGATCACGTGACTCTTGTGGTAAATATAGTCACTTGGAGGAAAGATGACACAGGCCTTGTAGGTGCAATTATATTTTTATTTTTTTACCCGTTCAACGATTGTAATATGATAAAAGCCGTTCAATAACATATTTTTGAGGAGATGACAATGCCTTAACAATTTTTTTACGACTCAATTAGTCTTTTGCATCTTAAAACTTTCCTTTGAAAGTGCGAAAACGAACATTTAACCTTACCAAAATCCCGCTTGTTTTCCTATATATAGTCGAGAACGAGAGAACTTTGTACAGGTTAAATGTTCGTATCAGAATTAAGATTGGAAAAAAATATATTTATAATTGTATGATTCAGTTATGAATAAGAAAAAAAATAACACATGGTACTGACACTTTATACATACGTAGATTGTCGGACCACAATTTCATCTCCTCTGGCCAAGCGTTAAGATGCTTGCCTGATAAACTGGGGGCTCAAGTTCGTGTCCCATAAAAGCCGAATTTTTTTTTTTTCCTATAACTGTTGATATGTTAGGTAGTCATTCTATTCATTTCTAAATTATAGCCGTTGCACAAAATTTTTTTATTAATTTTTCTTTCCAAAATCTCACCTGAGATCTCAGGTGAGAAATCACATAAGATATCAGATGAGATCTCAGGTGAGATTTATCAGGAGAGAAGGAGAAATGCTACAAACTTATGGGAGGTTCGGGATATGATGAAAGTTGACTAGATAAGTCATTTTAGTTTTAAATTGCTTTGCAAGACTATTTAAAATTGCAAATTCCAGATTTTCAAATAACTGTATGGATTTATTGTTTAACTCAGTCTGTATATTTTTCAATCAGTAACCTGTACTGCTCCCAAACAATGCGTACGCTTATAGAGCGTATTTGGAAACTTTACTGAACTATGACAAAGTTATTGAACCTAATAAGTACATTATTGTGTGATCATCTGATAAAGAAGTACGATGTCAGATGGTAAGATACAGCTCGTCTAGAAATATTCATCACTAGCAGAAAATAAGTCGATCGAATCCATTATTTATTTGAGTTGCGATGTATGTGATCAAAAATAATTACTCATGAACGGCTTCAAGAAAAAAAGTGGTTCATAAGGTCTGACAATGCATTTTGCCTCATAGACACCTCCAATTGGATTTCCGTTTGCATCATATAAGTGAGTCTTTTTGTAAGGCACGTCGAAATAAGCACATCTGTTTTGCTAGCTCGTACCAAGGCTCTATTTAATAACACTGCTGAATATTTGCTCACGCATTTGGATGTAAAAGCTGTGACATTTCACACACATCAAAGTAAGATTATGCCAAAACTGTGTTGAAAAGTATGGAAAAGTATCTACTTACTTTAAACAAGGCCAATGCTGTGGCGATGCAATGTTATTCTAATAGTAATACATGACATAATATTATTTTAGGTCAGTTACCTATATGAATGGTTATCAGCTTCCTTGAAAATCAAGTTCAATTTGTAAATCACAATAGTAAATACATTAAATTTCTATTATTTAAATATTCATTAATTTTCTCTGTTTGTAAAATTAAGGCGCTTTAGTTTTTTTCCAAGTTATTGCTGCTATACTTTCAAACAAACAATTTGTATGTAGATGCTTATTATCTATTATTTTCAGGTACTGGTGTAAACTATCTTCACAAAAGAAATAACATTGATCACAAGTTCTAACCCTACGGCAACAGCCTCTTAACTTTTGATTTAACACTAGATTTATCGGCCAATAAATGTTCCCATTGTAATCTAATTAAACACTGTAGTATTAGACTGGACGTTTGATTTGCCAATGCGCTAATTTGGACTGTTAACTGTATAGTGTATGACAATTACGAGAATATTCTACCATCACTTTACATCAAGGGGTCAACTTAAGTGACAAGACGGCACCATTAGTAACATATACTTACATTTATTGCTTAAACAGTACATAATCTCAGTTTTTGTTGTTACGTCCAACCATCTATAAAATTCAATGGACCTTGCAGTAAACATTAGGTATTTAAAGGTGAAAAAAACATAACAGTGCTGAAAGAAGTTTCTGTTGTTGCTTTAAAAATTGGTTTTTTAAGCATTGGATGATAACATTACCTTGTTTTTTAACAAAATTAAGGAGAGAAGACACAATGACAAAAGTAGAAACTAGCCAGACATCACACAGTTAACTACTTGGAGGGCAAAGTTCCATTTAAATCAGTTGTCAACATTTTTAATGGCATTAAAAGAAGTGAGGAAAAAATTCACATCAGAGATTGCAAAAAGTGGTATGATTTACCACTGCAGTGTAGATAAAACTGACAGCTCTCGTTATTAACACAGATGATGGTTGTCCATTTTAATAACGTACACAGTAAGTTGCTATATACGTTGACACTCATTTCAATGGCTTAAATTTCAATAGCTATGGTATTCAACCTTACGTACGGTAACATGTGATTGATTCTAAAGATATTGTAAAAAACTGCGTTGGAATCTCATATCTAGTTAGAAAGCATATTTTTAAGTTCATGTGGTGAGTTTTGTTTGATGTTTTTGTTATATATGAGCAAAGGATTAGATTTTGGGAAATTTCTCGCTAGTCTTTCCAATAATTTAAAATAAAATATGAAAGTTTCCAAACATTTCATTTCATCAAGATGTAACAAATAAAAAATTAAGAGGCTCAGTTTTGGGTAGCCATAGTTGCCTAGTAAGATCTTTGCAAAACTTGCAGTAAAATGTTTATTATTTAGGTGTCCGCATGTATGTGTTTGTACTTTATTATCTACTTATTTCTGAAAGTATAACAATATAAATTTGTATTATATTGTTATACGTTCTTAAAGTAAACGATGTCAGAGTTTGGCAATCCTACCAGTGAATGTTTATAGTTTGTAAAAATTTGATACTCCGCATTCTTACAAGTATGCGATGCACGATCATACGTGTTTTAATAAATGCTATCCTTGACGTATTGTTGATAAAATTTTTTATGCTAGAACTTTTCTTTTTACCTCCAAACGAATTTTCCCCTCTTTTTTTTGAGCTACAACTAGTATAAATTAATCAAATAAGCCGTTGATATTTTTGTGATCGTTATTTCGTTTATGTAATTAAACAGAAAAAAGGTGTCCCAGAAAAAATGAGTTCGGGAGTCACTAGCAATCAATCTCTGAAGTTTAGGTAGCATTAACAGTCATTTGTGCAGATTTTTTGCAAGATTTATGGTTTGAATAAGTCATTTTCAAACTTCCTTAGTTGGCCTGAATTATAAAAAACAGTTGGACAACGAAAATCTGTAGCTAATCATAGATTTCGAAGGAATTCTTTTAAAAACTTTGGCTTAAAGCAAATTTAAAACACTGTTCACAGACGATTACAACTTGCAGAATACCTTGAACTCATTGTTAAAGTTCACTGTGACACATAACGATAAAGCTATTGAAATTGTTGAAGAATGAAAATATTTGTTGCAATATTTGTAGTTATTACAAAGCAATATAGCATTGCAGTTAAGTACTAAAAAAATCAAGCTTCAATTATCTAAGCAAGTTAATTGTCAAATACATTGATTGCAATTTATGTTTATTAAGTTACTTATCAGATTTTGTGCCTGCAGTTATGCAGAAATTTGTAGATTAAATTTAAGAAAAAGGTGGATATTCATATTTACCGAAAATTTATTAGATTATCGTAGATCTGATATTGTTAACTAAACTATGTAAGATATGAATAACACAGATTTAGAGAGTATGCACAAAAAATTAATGTTTATAGACACTGTATAGAGCAAAAATTTAAGAAACGAATATTTATGCGATTTAGCATACAATACTACATCATTCCATACAAACGTAATTGTAAAAGCCTTGAGTTTAAATATAAATTAATAAATTTACTTATTTTTGCTCTTTTTTACCCCTTTTTCCTATTTTATCTTGATTCAGAATATTTATTTTTTGATGTCATGAAAAAAAAAAAAAAAAAAAAACTAAAAAAAGTCTGGACACTTTCTGTTGGAGAGAACAATGGCAATAAATCCCTTACCAAAAAAATATTTCTACTAAAAAAGAGATAATTGTATCACCTCCAGTAACTAAAGAGTAGGAGAGGCCAATCTCTACACATTAAGTTGAAAGAAGAAGGTATTAGTATTGTCAGAATGCCTGCCAGCATGCATCACCTTTGTTCGTCATGAAAAGGCTGAATTGGGCTGAATTCTTGCAACTACTACTGGTTAGCTTTAAAATCTTTATTCTAAGATAATGTCTTTGTCTTATTAAATGGAGACAAAGACGATAATGAATGTTAAATATTGAAAATTTATATTTGTTTTCAGTTGAATTTAATCTCAGTGACTAAGGTTATAGATAGAAACGCTATTAACTATGTTTTCACAAAGATGATATAAATGTTACGGATATAAAAATGTTACAATTAAATACACTGTGGAATGCACACTTCTTTTATAAGAGCACCAACCAAACGATTTATCTATAAAGTACAACTACTATAGGTTGATCTAAGTTCGTGCTATCTCAATAACTTGGACAGTAAAACTCAAAAGTTAGCCTATGAAAGATTTTGGTTCTTATTTCAATCACATGACCGCATGTGATCACTCTGCAAAATATATCACTATTGGGTTTAATATTTAAACCTACATTGTCCAGCTGTTATAAGTTGGCTAAAAATGACTCAACATCTTAAATTATCTGGCTACCTTTAAAGAAAACCATCACTTATTAAAACACGTAAATTTTATTGTTATTTTTATTAAAAATTGTATGGAATATCCAAAGTTTTACTAAGTCAAAAAGAAGGTTTTGACTTAATAATATCTAGATAAAAGTAAGAAAATGTGCTTTTGATCCGAAAGGAACTCTAGAAAAACTTTTTGTCAATTTTTCTTTCATGTCGTTTTAAAAATCTTGGGCTATAATCGCATCATATTCACTTAATGGAAATATTTTAGTCATAAATGACCACAATCACAGCAATTACTATCTCAATATTTTTTATGATTATACTTAATTTTTTGAAAAACATAGCTTCAATACCAATGAAATTTCAGAGAATTAGTGGGAGGAAAAAATATTTATCACAAGACTTGTGTGTTTGTAACAAATTGCATTTATTAAAAACATTTAAGAAGATTATCCAAGACACTCAAAAAATAGTAAAAATAGTTGACATAAGTTATTGTGTCTAGAAGAAAAAAAAAGTTGTCCCAAAGATTGTTGCATAGTACAAGTTTTTTTTAAAAGCTATAGTTAAGGTTTTAAAGCACTGAAGGTAAACATTAAATTTCAATAACACTGATTGTTTAATTTTGGGAAACTACTAAAAAAAGTGGAAAACGGCTGTTTCTAAGTAGGCCTTAAAAAACTTATCAAATGTAGCCCAGTTTTTTAAAAACGTAAGTATTTGTCAGAGTAGATCTACAATATTTTTAACTGTTGCTTCGTTTTATCATGAATAGGAAAATAAAATATTCATGCAAAAAGTTGTACCTTCGTGCTCTGCGCCATGAGCCAGGTAATGTGGTGAGCTGCCAGGGGCTTACGCCTACCCTTCACAACAAGTTTTGGACTTTTCAAAACGATAACCACATTTAAATTATTAGTATCTTTGGAACGAAGTGAGGATAATTATTTTTTAAGTGAATCTTTTCATGCGCTCCTCACCCCTTGCTTGCTTTACGCATCAATCACCTAAGTAATTTATTATTTCATGTTTTTTCAGGTGATAAAAAATGTATGTACATAGAAAATGTATGTGTGCAATGTGACACAGTTCTTGCTTAGAATAATGAAAATACTAAAATTATTATGACTGCCTCGAGTATTAAAAGTCTCAGGGGTAGTTGCAGAAATAATAAATGGCTTATGTACTAGCATTATCATTTTTTTTTTAGTAAATTTATTGGATAATATTGCCTACAGAATGCTCAAAGCTTAAATTAGAATTGGCCACATAAGGGTCACGCCATGTGTTGGTAAGTTTACAAGCAGCAAGAGAAGGTTTTCTTGCTGGCTCAAAACTCAATCAGTGCTCCCAAGTGTAACTAATTTATTCTTTATAAATATTAATTAACTGTTCTGACAGTGTGTGAAATAGGTAGATTAATTAGAAGTGTATCTGTGATTAGCGCTTTAACATAAGGAGATAGACTATGGCGGCTCTGCACTCCCCCCAGCTCCCCCTCAGCTCCTCTCAAATAAGGTAGTTATTCTTTCATTTTCTAGCATTTTTTGAAAAAATATACTTTTTTGCTAGCTCCCCCGGATCCCCCCGCTCGCTCCACCACCCCCTGACTCCCACCAGCTTCCATCTCGACTCATCCCCCGCTTTCCCATGTACAATGTAAATATATTCGTAAAGCCTTATATATTAACTGTTACAAGTTACAAGTGGTCTAATTTTCACATATGATTTTATTTGACCACAACAAAAAATTTTGTTACAATTATCTTACGATGTTTATTTTAATGACATACTTTAAAATGTCATCTTAGGTGCTCTAATCTTACATAACCTTTCTCACAATTTTTACGAATATTTTTTTTAACGTTTTTTTCATGACTTTTCAAATATCTCTGTAAGTGATAATTTCTCTTGAAACTTTTTTCGCATGTAATACACTTACAATTTTTTTCAATGTTTTGGCATTCCTTTGTGTGACGCAAATAGTTTTTCTTGTCCAATGTTATAATGCTACACAGATCACATACAAAAAATTTTTCTTTGTGAATTTTTCCGTGCGATGATAGACACTCTTAATTTGAAAATTTTGAGTTACATTTGTCACACTGATTAAATTTTGCATCCATGATGGTGTATTTGAAAACATATTACAGAAAACGGATTTTTTATGATGACATAAATCTGGGTACTAGACGGTACTGAAATTTGCTTTTTTAAAGAAAGATAAAATTTGCAAGATAGTATAAAAATAAAAAAGAACGCTATTAACTATGTTTTCACAAAGATGATATAAATGTTACGGATATAAAAATGTTACAATTAAATACACTGTGGAATGCACACTTCTTTTATAAGAGCACCAACCAAACGATTTATCTATAAAGTACAACTACTATAGGTTGATCTAAGTTCGTGCTATCTCAATAACTTGGACAGTAAAACTCAAAAGTTAGCCTATGAAAGATTTTGGTTCTTATTTCAATCACATGACCGCATGTGATCACTCTGCAAAATATATCACTATTGGGTTTAATATTTAAACCTACATTGTCCAGCTGTTATAAGTTGGCTAAAAATGACTCAACATCTTAAATTATCTGGCTACCTTTAAAGAAAACCATCACTTATTAAAACACGTAAATTTTATTGTTATTTTTATTAAAAATTGTATGGAATATCCAAAGTTTTACTGTTACGT
>NW_019379816.1:452726-473172 GCF_000648655.2 Copidosoma floridanum
AACGTATATTATTTTTTAAATGAAAAATATTAAATAAAGACCAAGTATTGAAAAATTTTATGGTTTCTTCAACAATAGTTATTTGACTTCCGTTCTTTACTACTGGGAAAATTTGACAAAAGTCTCCACCTAAAATTATTATTTTATTTCCAAAACGTTTATTACTACTAGATAAATCTTTTAAAGTCCTATCAACGATTTCTAACGCCTTTTTTAGTATCATAGAAGCTTCATCCCAAATAATTACTTGTACATCACGTAGTTTTTGTTTATCTGGCTCAAACTGGAAGAATGCACCTTCTATAGTGCTGAAGTCTAAAGGAAGTCTGAAAGTTCAGTGAGTGGTCTTTCCCTTTGGGAGCAAAATAGAAGCAATACCTGTCCAAGGCATTGTAAGGATTTTTTTTTCAATCGATATGAATTAATAAATTAATGTTTTGTATAGAAAAGTTTTTCTAGATCCACCAGAACCATCGATGAAGAAAATTTTTTTTTCAAATTTTATTATTTCTTGAAAAATCCGATGTTGATTATGACTGAGGTGTGAAAACATTTTATGGAATTTATGTTTACAAAATATTCTATTATCATTGTCAGTATCATTTTTTTTTATCGTTTCTGTTGGTTCTGGTATACTAAAATCTTTACAAGACATATTTTCAGAGTTAAAAATTTTCTCTAAATGTAAAAAAGCCTTATCTTGATCATTTAAACAATCTTCAATACAAACTTTTTTGTATTTGTTCCAAATAATATTACCAAAAAAATTTTCAAAAATAGTAAACCATGCAAAAAATTTTCTTGGTTCAAAAGGCAGCATAACGTTACATGCTTCTTCGAAAAAAATATCGTTTTGAAAATCGTGTTTTACTAATTCCATAGAAATAGCTGTTACTAGTCATGGAAAATTAAAAGTGATTGTTAAAAATTAATGAAATTAATTATGATAAATATACACTTTTTACATATATAAATTTTAAGTAACAATTATATAATTTGGGTTTTTTCCATATTTCGTAAATCTAATTTGCAATTAGGGAGATCGGTGCGCAGAGCGCGCAGGGGGCACATATAAATATAAGAGCTTAGAAATATCTATTGACACATACAGGATAGACAGCTCATCCAAAAAAGGTGGCTACCAGAAGAAGTAATAAAGCTCACCAACAAAAAGTCAAGGGCACATCTCTCTGTATTTATAAACTTTA
The DNA here is from genome assembly GCF_000648655.2 of Copidosoma floridanum. The sequence goes on from NW_019379816.1 coordinate 453,935, forward strand.
CCAGTTTTATTTTGAAATTGGCAGCTTATTCTTTATATTTCCTTTAAAGCAGACCAGTAATCATTCCCCAGCATAGAAAATGTATTCTCGAGTATTTTTGAAAATTGCTGTAGTCTTCCGAATACTGGAAAATATACTTCAACATGTTATTTTCATACTACCAATTAATTTTATTATTTTTTGAGGCTTTAAAAAATACTAATACAAACCTTATTTTGCAAAAATTACATTTATAACACAACAAAAGGGCGGAGCTCCACTAATATATATATACTAGTGGGGCTGGTGCCCCCCCCCAAATTTTAAATTGGTTAAATACCTTACTTTTATTAACAAATTATATCGTGTAGCTTAGGAATAACGAAAAGTGGCTAAGTATGGCTAAAGCTAATTAACTTGGTAAAAACAAAATGAAAATAAACAAATTTTTTTTTATTTTACAACTATTCTGACAAACGGTACGTATAATGGCTCTGAATTGCTGTGTTACTATGCAGGTGTATGCTGTTGTCATTCGCATAGTGAAAAACCTCGTGAGATTTAATTGTGACATCTATCACTTACACAACCACTGTTGTAGATTACACCTCAACACTACTTAACACTACTTTTCTGCTTGGTAACGGTTGTCAGCATGAACTTGTATTTTATTAAAATGGAGGTGAAGGGATTGTTTCCTTTTTTCCTGTTGCTCTGGCTACGTCTGATGTATATAACCGTAGCCTTAAATTTGCAGTTTACAGGGTTTTCTTATAAACATTATTGTAATGTAAATATTCTTATATCATCAAGCTGTGATTGATATTAGACTTGAAAGGTATATAGAGGTCTATCTAAGTCTAAAGGTAAGGGAACGTTGTCAACAAAAACTTTATGATGTATAAACTTATAATTATTATCTGTACCTCATAACTCCCTAACCCTAAGGTTTAGAAAAAAAAAATTTTCCACTAACAGTTTTGTCTTGGAACCCAATTATCAAAACGTTTTGAAGCCATAGATGGAAGTATTACTGTATTTATTACATCAGTCTTAGTCTTATAATATTATTTAGTTTCTTTGTAGAGTGAACATCACTGATAAGATATAATTACTAATATAGTGAGATGTTGTGACATTACAATAGTAAAGTTTATAATGTAAACGATAATAATTTAATGTTATTTTTGTATTGCACGATTAAAGTTTAAAAATATAGTTGTTTTATAATACAAAGCTTACACGAACTTTATGTATTGTCATTCTTGTATTTATAATTTTATTGTTATTCATTTTTAACTTTTTCTGGTATACAGTAAAGTAATTGTTGGAAAATTACATCACCACGTCAAATTTTGTTTTAGGGCTGAAGTCTTAATTTGTGATTCCTGTATAGAAATATATCAAAGATACGTCAAATTATCCTGAAAAATTTAATCTATTGTCTGAAATAAAAAAACACGTAAACCTTTTACTAAAATCCAATATTCTATTGATGTTAATTAATGATATTAAACCTCTTTTTACTTACAGTTTTGTGAATGTTTCTGCAATGTCTTAATAATGAATCTTTTCTTGAAAACTTTTTGCCACATTCTAAACATACTATATCATCATTAGACTGATGAATCATTTTATGTTGTCGCAACTGTGTTTGTTTTTTTTTTCCACAGATAATACACGGTATAATTTAACCATTTTCATCTTCCAATGCATGACGCAAATAATGATTTTTTTATTTCATGATGATGTTACATATTGTACATTCAAAAAATGATTTCTTATGTTTTTTTTATGATCCATTGATTTCTTCTTAGTACCAAAAACATAGGAGTAATGTTCACATTGAATTAATTTAATTATTTTGAAAAAAAATAATTTTATATTCTTTATATACATGTTATATTGTACAAAATTAAAACTTCTTCACTTTAAAACTATTATATTAAAAATTGAGATTGATAAGTATTGACATTTCCATGTAATTATTTATACATACTTACTTATCCATTGTTATATTTCAATTTGTAATCTTGATTTTTTCTCAAAGATTTACTAAAATTATTTTATATACTATAATTTTTAGAAATTAGCAGAATAATGAGCGTACACAAAATTGAATGTAGCGTCAGATGTTGTCAATTATTATTTAGGTAATATAGTTTTTGATAACTAATTAGACAGTTGTGTATAAAATTTTTTTAACGTTATATTACATATTTTGTCATAATTTTGTATTTTATAATAATTAATTATGTCTTAAAGACATAACGAAAACAGCTATGATTATAAATTTAAAAAAAAAAAAATTTCGTTCACTTCTACAGATGATTTGAAATCAAAATTTAAAATTGGTGATAAGTCAGCGTAAGTAAGAATAAATTACAAATACAGAAACAATCCTTAATTAATTAGTCCTATTACATAAGATTTTGATTATTTTTGTGCGTTAAGTTTTCATCATTGGCTGTACATACAACATATATAAGATGAACAAAAACAAACATAATAAGTTGAACGAGATACTAACCTTTACAGTATTTTAAACAAATTTTTTAGCGTCTTTTAAATATTGATTTTTAACTGGTTTTTAAACTTTTTTGTACGGTTCATATTAAAAAATAACTTCTTACGCCAAATATGTTAGTGCATAACTTTAAACACTTATGTTTTGCATATTACAATGAGTAATTTAGGAATAATCGTAAGAATGTATATGAATGTTAGAAATTAAATGGTACCTGGTGCTTCAATTTCTTTTAAATTGTTATATAACTTAAAATGGACAATTAAGTAGAAGGTAACAATAAACATTTTATTCTTTTATTATTTTATTAATAACACGAATATTTAATAAATAATGATCTGTACCAATAAAATAAAAGATTATAATCAGTACAAAGAAAAATACTTAGACTATTTAATAAGTCTTAAAACGACGGACACAATTGATAAAATAACAAGAAAATCACATAAACTTAACTTTAGATCTATAATAGTTGAAAAAGAGAAAAAAAGGTTAAAAAGGACAATAAAAAACAATGACAATAAAGTAAGGCAAACGAAAATATGAAAATTTTACTATTTATTCTATATCTAATTAAAACTAAAACTATTTATGCAACTGTTATTGTAAAAAACTAATGTTATTTTTTAGAACTATCGTTGCTTTTATTGAAGAGATTTTTGATGAACAAACTTTTACCAACAAAGGAAAAAACACTGAATTCACGTTAAAGAAAATTTCAATTAATAACTATGATGGCTCAAAAATTCAATGTAATATTTACAATGACAATATTAAATTGTTTGAAAAAAGACTTTGGTAACCTTTTTAGAAAAAAGTAATTCATAATGAAATAATCGTACAAGCCAAGAAATGGAGTAAAGGAAATTTGTTTTTTGGAATCAATTTGGAATTTCATTCAAAAATTGTAAATTAAGGTGAATTCGAGTGAAAAAAATCAAAAGTTGTAAAAGTAGACTTCAGCGATAAAAAGTTTTTATTCCTAAAATTACATTCAATACTGCAAATACTTCATCATTACCCTTTATTTTATAGATAAAACAATTCCCATTTGTTGTAGCATTTGCTATGACTATAAACAAGTCTCAAGGTCAAAGTTTTAATTATGTAGAATTATACTTGAAAAAACCTCTATTTTCTCATGGTTAATTATACGTGGCTTTATCGAGATGCAAAAATTAAAATGAAATTTTTATTCAAATCGATAGAGAAAACATTTAAGATATTAAAAATATTGTTTGGAAAGAAGTTTTTGATTATAAGTAATAATGTATTTAATAATAACAACATGATTTTGATATTTCTATATGTACGGACAAAATTTATTACTTAATAATACATTCTATATATTTATATTATGTTGTATCAATTGTACCAATTGTACAAATTTCAACATTAATTTAAAACAGAATAGGAATAGACCTAAGTCTTCGTGGTTTGATAGGGCTTTATAAGTTGACACATTAAATAAGTCATGTTAATGCAAATTTTCCATGGTCTGTATTAATAACAAACTAAATCTAACTTAAATTTTTGTACGCATAGGTATTATTCATTCGTATATAAAGTAATGTAATGGATACACATAAAAATTTTACGTATAGTTTATCATAAATGCTAACAAAAAAAAGCTTAACGCACCAAGAACTTTATACTGACAAATAAATGGAGATACAATTAATGTAAATTGATTTTTTGTCGTATTGAGTCTTATAAATGAAATGGTTATAAATTATTCGTACGTGTAAAGTCCATCTACTCACCTCCTGGGTAGTGTGGAAAAATAGATGAAAACAGAATATATTGTAAGAAACAAAAAATGTTCTTATTAGTTAACATTTTTTACAAATAAACATTTTTACGGTACAAAAATATGTATGATGTTCCGTCACGAAACATAACTTTATGATCAGAATAAAACTTCGGGTTCAAGTTTAGGATCAATTGAAAGCCATTTATTCACGTAACTCAGTTTTAGGTTAAGAACAAAATTGACGGTGATCACTGCTCGTTTGTTAGTATGGTTCTGCCCGTTTTTCAAAAAACAATTTTACTTATTATCTTTTGGTCGTCATAGCAACCAAAAACGAAAAAAAAGACAACCAAAAAAGAATCGCCTATCGGCCCATCGTCTGCGATTGAATCCCTCTGTGTTCGCTCGCTCCGTAGATCCCTTCTTTTATCGGCATCTTTACCGGTGAAGAGAAAATAGCGTTCACGATCAACCCTTATTTAATTGATCGCAACGCGGCCTTGAAGAAACTACAACTGTTTACTTTATAAATAGACGACCTCTTTAATGATTAAGAAACTAAATTAACAAACGAACATTAGCAATTGTAGAATAACAACATATGACATATTATTTTTGTGATATATTAAATAATATTTTTTTTAAAAGACTCTGAAAAAACATGAATGACTAAATAATATTANGGGGGGGGGTATGTGGAATGCCTCACCGAGATAACTATATAATATAGGAAGATATACATATATTTCTTAATATATATCTTGTTTCTCGAGTGCTCTCTCTTTTTTCTTGTGCTATTCGACAAGGGCCATAAGTTATCTTTCTCTTACTCCCAGCATGGTGGTAGAAAAGGGTAGTGGTGGGGATAGTGCGGTACTGCACCAGGGGTAGCGGTCCTATAAGACGAGCTATTAGGTAGAATCCGAGCGTTGTATGTGTTTATATGTATATATCTTGCTTCCAGTATGCTCTTTCCCTCTTCCTCTTTTTTTCTAACACGCCCAGCATAATAGTGGGGATAGTAGAATACCATGCCAGTGGTGGAGCCTTGTGCTGTACGATCGGGCCCATGCGTCATATATATCTTGCTCTGCAAAGTGCTCTCTCCAGTAGTTTAACACGTACAAGTAAAAATTTTATAGATTATTTCTCACATTATTGCCACACAATCGAAGACATTTTCTAGCATTTATTGTATTTTCATCCTGATTAAAAATACGCACTCCAAGATAATCTATGGTCTTCACTGCAACAGGTGAGAAAATTATTTTTGATGAAACTTCAATGGTTTTATAGTCTGGTGGATCTGCAGAAAAAAATTTATGAATTGTATAAGTTTTATGTTGATTAATATATTCTCCAGTGGTTATGTTGTATTCGACTTAAAGGGCATTTATTTTAAGTATCGCTACAGGTTGATCCGACTCATGAGTCAAGTCTGATCTAAGTATACGTTTCGTGAAGCCCAATACTGACCCCAATGAGTCATGCAGTCGAAAATCAATCGGCTGCACTTGATGAAGCTGCAAAGCGTATTATTGTTTGGTCTTAAACTTATTATGATATGGTTTGATATCAGTTTATTAATAAGATAAGTTTCAATGTCTTCGATTTCATAACCACCTGTTGGTAGAGTAATTATCTCATCACCTATGTAAAGTTTATTATTACCCTCGTTTATGTTAGGTATAGAATTAAACGTAAGTAGTTCTACTAATCTGAGAACATAATTTCTATGCGGTAAACGTTTAATTGGAGGAAAATATTGTGCTTCGAGAACAGACGATGTGCCAGTCAAACTTAAAGTAAATGTTTCTCCCATGACGGTTAATGAAGAAATAAGATCTTGACGCATATTTATTGCTTGTATAACTTTGCAGTTAGGATACTTAGATAATAATCTGAGACATAGGTGACCACAGTTATATGTATTAAACTTTTGATATCTTTCGTAGTTGTACCTAAGATAATCAACTTTGAGGTATACAATTAAATCTAAAGGGAGTTGAAGATCACTAAAACTATCAAATTATGCAACATTATTCTCACCTTTTCTGTAGGCAACCCAGTGAATGCCGGGACAGTCTTTATCATCTAGATTAATAACAGCTGATTCATTTTTAAGTGAACCTTTAGATGGCATATCATTCCTCATGTGCACTCCTCGAAAATGCAGGATTTTCAAAATTTGTGCATATTATATAACATCCTGATTAGGTAGCGCTTAATTGGGTAGTTTTACTTCAAACTTTTTTTTTTAACTTGTTTCCCGGTTTCAAGGAGAGGCCCAATCCTTTCTTATGAGGTTTTAAAAAAAGACTTTTACCAAGCAAAATAGCTTCCATCTCCCATTATGCCTCACACTTTCTTCGAGCTGCTTTTAGCTTGTTTGGCTTTATTAATTGCCTTATACATACCGCTTGGTCTATTAGCAATAGCACCTATTGTGGTTTGACCTGCTAACGCAGGGATAACATAGGGTAAAAGACCACCAATTTTTGGTGGTATGAGTGGTACACGAGGTGTTACAATTTTTTTTTACCACCAGCTTTTTTTACAGCGTCTTAAGCCCCTTTTAAAGCCGAATTTACACCTTTGCGATCACATCTACTTTGAACCGTAGAATTTACAGCACTTTGAATAAATTCTTTAAAAGTAATTACTTCTCCAACTTTTTTTAGCAGTTTTTTTTTGTCTTATTCTTAAATAAGCCTATTTCAAGTTTTGATTCTTCTTCCATTACACCAGTAACCGCAAAAGCAGCAGCCTTTTTACCAACACTTGAATCTTTTGCTTCAAAACGCTGCCAATCACTTTCTGCAAGAATTTTGTCTGCTACGTTTCTAGACGGATTATCTTCAGGATTCTAAGAATACGCTATATCATGCTGCTTACAAGCTTTATAAGGAGAACGTATATTGGGATTAGCACGAGCAAGTCTTATAGACAACTTGGTTCCTGGTCCGCAGTATCGATAACCTGGTATATGTAGTTCTACAGGTTAACTATTGATTGTTCTATTCACTACTCCATGACCATTTTTTCATTAAATAATCATAACTGTTCAAGAGCTCAATTACAAATAATGTTAAAATTATAAAAATACTCTATTTATAACTTAAATTGTCAGTTGTACGTGAGTCGTTGTGCAGTCAACATGAGTTAAGCAAGATAAAACAATAAAACGTCATGGACATCTACTCCCTGACGTTATTAGGGCTTTTTTCTGGTCCTTTAAGCTGTGGAAAAACAAACAGCTTCCTCAGTATAATATCACATCCTAATGGATTAAGATTTGAACAGGTATAGTTTTCCTTAAAATCACTGAATCCACCAAAATTTAAGTTTGTGATGGAGCTATTAGATCCTAATCAAGTACATTTACCTATTAAGTACATTTAAATTTTCTCATTTAGTGAGCATTAAGTTGCAATAGCGCCAGACGAAGCACTTTCAAATCCTATCATGATTTTCGATGATATAGCGTGCGAAAAGCTAGACAATGTTAAAGAATTTTTTTGTATGGGTGGACACAGAAAGATAGATTGTTTTTATCTATGTGATTCTTGCGCACAAGTTCCAAAACATCAGGTTCTAGATAATGTTAATCTGTTGATAAAATTTAGACTTCGTCGAGGAAAAGTAGTTATTTAACAGATTTAGAATTTTGTCGAGGAAAAGGTGTTATTCAACAGATTGAAAAGTCTAGAGAAGCTATAAAGTATAAGCATAAGTTGTTAAAAAATTAAAGATCAAAGGACCCCACACAAACCCTTAGGATTTTCTCTCTCGGTTAAATTGGCTGAAAATTTTATTTATTACAGATTAAGTTATCCTGAATAAGATGCAACAATTTTTTTCCAAACAGATGGCTAGTTTTTTAGAAAAAAATTGTTGGGGATGGCGATTTGTCATGAAGTTAGTTTTGACTCTTGATCGCCGTTTGCACCTGCTGGAGAAGAGCGCGTGATAAATTCTGAATAAAGCAAGAGTCGACGGAGGGGTTAGGCTAAGAGAGGAGTGAATAACCCCAGTGAAATTATGGGCTTTTTGTAGATTTGTACTTTGTAATTACTAAACAAATGTTGACATTATGTTTAAGTCTTTTTAATAAAATTTTAGAGTTTCATCCAGACATAAGACAAAAATCAAAGCCACACTTTTAGCCAGAATTCCAGCCAGACTTTTACAGTTCCATGACCAACTGGCTCACGGCGGGATTTTTGGCGTACAGGATTATGTAACTATGAGCCACCATGAGCAGGTCCTATAAATCCGTGAGCTAGAGCAGCCCACTGAGGCCCTGTTTCGGTGGTAAAGCATTCCTTCTCGATGCTTGCCCCCTGCATGACGAAGTCAAAGCGTGGCAGCAGGAACGTGCCCACCACATCCAACTTCAGCCAAGGGGCGAGCAGAGAGTTGCCGATCTTGTTGACACCAGAGTTTGTCGGACCTGGTACCCTGTGGGTATATACCCAGATGGTTGTAGGCATAGGTGATGTCGAGCGTAGGCAATGGCACGCCCTGCAGCTCAAACGTGGTCGGCCGCACAGTACCCCCTCTTCCACCACTTTTAAGATTTACTTACGTCAAGAACCATCCCACCGAAGGCCCACGGGTTCATGGACCAACTCGGAGACATGCATATTTTTTGACGTAAACTGCTATCTCACTTTCTCTATTATTTTAAGTTTTTGTGATTGAATTTTGTAAATAGCCGAATTAATAAACATGTGAATTTGATTTAAGCATTTAAAATGATGCTGAAATTATTTATTGTATATTTAAAAAAAATCAAAATCTTTTTAAACTCATAGAAAATGATTCATTTCGTATGATTGAAATTTTTCACTGCCGTTTATCGAAATAAAATTGAAAATAATGTCTAATGCTTTATTTTCGCTATGTTGTATTGCTAAAATTGTATTTTCTTGTTCTGCTAAATTATCCAGTGACATCTTTTGTAAATTTAAAAATATGTTTTCTCCCTCATTTATGTCGAAAAAAAATTAACCAAAAAATGTTTACAGTCATACTTATTATTTTGTAAGTTTTAGTTGTGCAATTGAAATCTTACAGTACTGCATCAAGTTACAAAGTTTGCCGGTGAACCAACGATCAAGTATACGTGAAAATGGAAAAAAAACAATTGACAAAGTGTGAAGTCCGAAGTCCAGATAATACGTCACAGTCATACCTTTTTCACAACGACGCTAATCTTTTTTCTATAGTATACAAAAAATTCTCGTATTTAAAATTGTTAACGTTTTCATTATTAAGGACACGTAAATTATTTTTTAAAGTTATAATTTGTCAGTGACGTGAATGAAAAGTGTAATACTAGTGATAACTGCATGCTGTATCTTTGCTATTTAGAAAAAAAATATCTGTTGAAAAAATCAAATGGAGATATCTAAAAAATTATGAAAGTCTGACAGAAATATTGGCTCAATGTCTAGCTGAAAGTCTGGCAAAATCATGCTGAATGTCTGACTGAAAGTTTGGCTTAATGTCTGGCAGTAAGTATGGCTGGATACCTGACTTACTGTTTTGATCAATGTCTGGCAGATAGAATGACCAAATGTATGTCTAAAAGTCTGGCTTAATGTCTGGCTGTGTATCTGTCAGAAAATGTGGCTGAATGTCTGGCTAAAAGTCTGGCTGAAAGTCTGGCTTTATGTCTGGCTGAAAGTCTGGCAGAAAGTTTTGCTGTATATTTGGCTGAAGGTCTGGCCAGAAATCTGGCTGGAAGTCTGGCAGAAAAACTGGCTAAATGTCTAACAGTAAGCCTGGCTTAAAGTCTGGTTTAATGTTTGGTAGGAAGTCTAGCTGTATGTCTGGCTGGAAGTCTGACTCAAAAACTGGCCTAACGTCTAGCTGTATGTCTGGCTGAAAGTTTGGGTCAAAGTCTAGCAGATAGAATGACTGAATGTATGTCTGGAAGTCTGGCTTAATGTCTTTTACGAAGTCTGGCTAAAAGTGTGGCTTTGATTTTTGTCTTATGTCTGGATCAAACTCTAAAATTCTATTAAAAAGACTTGAACATATGTCAACATTTGTTTAGTAATTACAAACTACAAATCTACAAAAAAGCCCATAATTTTATTGGGACCCAAAAGAAATAGCGTTTTCAAAAAGATCTTGATTCATGTCTCTGAGCTAGTTACAAATACATGTAGAGAAAATTCTCTTTATTGATATTACAATGTATTGGAACAAGAATATGTATTAAACATTTTGTGACAGCAGTATTCAAACAGTTCTTGAAAAATTATTTTAGTTACTCTAAAAACTGGTCGGATATTAGGTCCTATACCTTATCTTAAATCTGGTAGTTAGATAATTTTTAAATATCATAAAAATGTTGTTGTGAAAATGGATTTTAATTTTACTCTTATGGTTTGTCTTCAATTTGTTTTCATGATTCGTCTCAAACAAGGTCTCAAAAATTTTCTTGAAACTGGTCATGTAAACGGTTTCAAAGAGGGTCAAACACTTTATCTTAAATCTGGTCTTATATTACGTCCCATAACGTATTTTGTAATAAATCTAAAGGTTTGCCTTAACGTACGTCTCAATTTAATCGCATGTCTTACAAGGTATGCATTAAATCTGGTAATTATGAAGGTACTGAGATCAGTGAAGCAACAGATATTTGAATAGATCTCAATACTCGTCTTTCAACTTGTTCCGAAAAACAAGAGTCCAAACAGTTCTCAATGTTAATCGGATCCTTATGTTCGTCACAAAAATAATTGTTTGAAAGAAAGTATTAGAGTATCAAAAAAAGTAGTATTCTAGTTCTTCACTTCCACAAGAGGCAGAGCACGATCGTTAACGGCCCTGCAGTTGTTAGCAAATAGGTCGGATTAGAGGTGACAGCTTCTCATAAAAGCCAGCTGCGAGGCAAGAAATAGGAGTTGGTACTGGTGTATCTAATAAAAATATTGAAACAAAGTAACGCGTTACTATTACGATTATTTATACATTAATTATTTATTGAACTTATCTGAGTATTTAATAGGAAGGATTGCAACTCAAGGACATCAACCGCTGNTTGGGTTCTTACCTTCTTCAGCTTTGTTACCATTAATGTTTTGCTAACTGGTAACTGGACGATTTTTTTGGTTGGGAGGAATCCCCCACTAGCTAATTTATTGAGGGCTGCCAAATCTGCCATCCATAATGTAAATCAAGAAAGAAATAAACTAGTTATACAAGTTCATAAATCAAGTTTTTTTTTATAATGATAGAGAAAGAGAAACAAAAAAACATTTCTTAGTGTAAAGTAATGCAATATTTTACTCGAGCAAAAATGCATAACTTACAAAAATTGAAATAATAAAAATTATGGCGAATAGTTTAATTAAAGTTATAAAAAATACTAATGATACGATAAAATTGTTATATACTTTAAATCTGAGCTTTGGTTCTTTAAAAAACTTTTAAGAAAGGAACTTTATTAGTGCCTCAAATGAAATAGGAAAAATATCACATGTAAGAATAATTGTATTACATGTCAAAGTTAAATTAAAAAAAAAATATTAATAGAGTTTTCATGATGAATAAGACAGTGAGAAATTGTAAAGTATCATAAATGGTTTTAACAAGCATATTCAATTGAAGATGAGCGCATACATAATAAACGTCTATTGCACAGTTGATTATGCCTATCCGACCATTCAAACCACATCGTTGAGGCTATGGGATTATTCACTACTCTCTTAGCCTAACCCCTCCGTCGACTCTTGCTTCATTCAGAATTTATCACGCGCTCTTCTCCAACAGGTTTAAACGGCGATCAAGAGTCAAAAACAATAAATATACATATATATGTGTGTATATATACGTTATAAGGTTGTAATGATTAATGCCACCTGTCAAACTAACCTCATGACAAATCGCCATCCTCAACAATTTTTTTCTAAAAAACTAGCCATTTTTTTGGAAAAAAAATAGTTGCATCTTACTCAGGATAACTTGATCTGTAATAAATAAAATTTTCAGCCAATTTAACCGAGAGAGAATATCCTAAGGGTTTGTGCGGGGTCCTTTCGTCAAAGCCATCGGTAAAACATTTTGACCAGTCACCGATTCTTTTTAAGAGATCATTAAAAAAAGCAAGAGTAATGTAACTTTTTGTATGTCTATACCTTTAGTTGGTCAAAAGAAGTTAGATAAACGCATGCAGAAAAGAAATCGACGTGCTCATAAATCTCCACTATTACAGTCATCCGTTATTAATGATAGTGACGCTCATGTTTTTAGTGATGATGTTACTAATATAGCCAAGCATACTTTCCAAACTCAAACGTCTCAAACACCTATAAGTCACAACACTGGTGACGTCAATATTTATTTGGATTGTACTTCCGGGGGCTATGCCACAGTCTTTGAACATAATGAGCCTGAACATGATACATCTGATGATATTAAGTTGTATCTTTAAATATTGGATCCAAATGAATTGGATGAATTATATCAAATTTATGGTGTACGAAAAAATGGATGGATAATTCGAAAATAAGTTTTGTTAATTATCAAATTCAAAAAAATGGTAAGAAACATTCTACAACTGTTGGATTAATAGAGCTTCTTTTTGAATAACATTTTGATCAAAATCTTACCACGAATGAGGATTAAATGAATTATCATCTGCTTTTGTAAACTTCGAGCGTACATAGAAAAAAATTTGATAAAAATAAAAGTGTACAAAATCAGAATAGTATGAAACTTAATAAAGTAATTACACTAAAGGTTGATAAGGTTGTTGAAAAAATACTGGACGGTGAATTTTCGCAACTAAAACTTGCACTTTTAAATAGGCAGACAGACTATGTATATTGTGATGATCCCACTAAACTACTTGATCGCCTTCGATTGTTAATTGCTGAGAGATCATCTGGCAACCCTAACCACACTAATGAAATTCATTCGATTATCAAGGAGTTGTGAAAAGGTTATTATATATTAAGCTGATAATCAATCTTGACTTTAGTATTGTCATGAGCGTTAACGTATTCGAACGTAAGTCAGGTAAAACTGAGGGTGGCAGAGTTCGAGGTCCTCTGGGCATCGGACTCGGACTTACTCCAGATGGACAGTATGATTTAAATACTAAGAGATTGTGCAATGTTGCAAAACCGATACAGCTTTAGGATGCTGTAAATTATGCTTATTTGGATGAAAGATTTTCAATTATTCTTGAGAAAGTTGACAATATTTGAACTGTCACAGACAACTTAAAAAAAAATTTTCATTTATTCGAGCTTTGACATCAACTGTTAATCTAGAAACTTAAAAACATTGAGGGGGTTGTTGAAGAACTTCACAAGCCCGATAGAAGTAACTATCCTCACCGGAAATTTGATGTGCGTGACTCAAATGAAACTTGGCAAGCAGATCTTGTTGAGATGCAGCCCTATGCTCGTGAGAATAAAGGCTACAAATATTTGCTTACTGTAATCGACATATTTTCCAAGTATGCATGGACTGTGCCAGTAAAAAATAAAACTGGTAAAACTGTTACGGCAGCTATAAAATCTAGATTAGTTGAAGAACGAGTACCAAAAAATGTACAAACCGATCGCGGAAAAGAATTTTACAACTCAAATTTTCAAAGTCTCATGAAAATGTATAAAATTTAATTATACTCTACATATAATAGATTTAAAACATCGATATGTGAGCGATTTAATTTTACTTTAAATCATGCTATGTGAAAAAAATTCAGCTTGCATGGTAGCTATAAATCGATCAATATCTTATCCAAGTTAATTACAGCATAAAATAATCACAAACACCGAGCGTTTGCGATGAAACCTAAGGATGCCTCAGCTGGTAACAAAGATGAGGTTTTGAAAAAAGTGAAAGTAAAACATAAATTTGAAGTGGGTGATAATCTTTGAGTAAGTAATTCCAAGCAAATTTTTAAAAAGGGATATATGCTTAATTGGTTAACTGAGGTATTTACTATTGTGAGACTGACGTCTACAAAGCTACCAACATACTGGCTGACGGATTACCAAAAGCAGCCAATCTCTGGGGGCCTCGACTAGCAGGAACTGCAGAAGACTAAGTATTTAGATACTTACCTTGTTGAAAAAGTTCTCTGTCGACGTGGAAGTAAAATTTTTGTCAAGTGGTTGGGCCTCAACAAAACTCATAATAGTGTGATCGATGCTTATTATTATTTTGTATTGATAAGAAAAGGATTTTTTTTAATAAATAAAAAAAAACATAAGTCATAAATGGATTTTTTATTTTTTCATTTGGTTATGCCTAACAAAAATTAATATGTACACTGTTGTTATTTATAAATAATTTTATCTCATTTACTAATTTAGCAAACTATTTTACACGCTTTTTTTTCAATAAATCCACTGATACACGTTCCGGTAAAAGAATTTGAATTTCTTCTCTTAAATCCACAACAATTTTTTTGTCAAATTGGGTTCTTACCTTCTTCAGCTTTGTTACCATTAATGTTTTGCTAACTGGTAACTGGACGATTTTTTTGGTTGGGAGGAATCCCCCACTAGCTAATTTATTGAGGGCTGCCAAATCTGCCATCCATAATGTAAATCAAGAAAGAAATAAACTAGTTATACAAGTTCATAAATCAAGTTTTTTTTTATAATGATAGAGAAAGAGAAACAAAAAAACATTTCTTAGTGTAAAGTAATGCAATATTTTACTCGAGCAAAAATGCATAACTTACAAAAATTGAAATAATAAAAATTATGGCGAATAGTTTAATTAAAGTTATAAAAAATACTAATGATACGATAAAATTGTTATATACTTTAAATCTGAGCTTTGGTTCTTTAAAAAACTTTTATTTGACAGTTCTGCTAACTTCGAACTTTTTTTGCAACTTTCATCCGGCTTCTGCACACTTTTTTAATTCAACAACTAATACTGCTGTCATTTTGGGATGCTAGCTGACGTTCTCGATCAAACTGATCTGCGACAGTTGTAGCTTTCCTTTGTATAGAGAACCCCCTATCACTTAAGTGATTTTGCTACAATTAGTTTATCTACATCCATCTCTTTTGAACTTGTTATCTCTGTATGATTTGTACACCCTTTTCCCTCCTTTTTATTTTTTCATACTTTATTGGTTGGATTGCATTGCTTCCCAAATAATGATGAGTCAGTCATGTTGAGTAGTTCTCTTTGACTTATGTTTAGCGCTTTTTTTTTGTTGTGATCATGTATGCATTTAACTTGTTGCTGCACGTCTTCCTCATCCGTTTTTTAAAAATTTTCTAGTGCATCCCATTGCTCAATATTTCCCTCTTAATTAGTCATTTCTTCGTAATTTCCACTTTAACTGTACTTCCCTCTATCCCCATCCACCATTTTATAATGTCTTCAAGGTAATGTATCCGTAGAAGTAGTAAAAATATATCGCTTATCATCGTGGGAACTAAAAGAAATTTTATATTGCTTCTCCGTATGGATTTCATGATGGCAAGATCTAATATTCAATTGCTCTCGCCCGATACTTTTGCTAATATCATGCAAGCAGTTAATATTATCTTCAAACTCAATAGTAGCTTTCACAACATCAGTTTCAACACCCTTTGCTTTTTTCATTACATTTTCATTTTTCAGTAGAATACTGCACATTTTACTTCTTAAGCCAACAAATTTTTAAACAATATTTCCATTGCACTCATCCCTTATTAGCCAAACATCTTTCTTATTTTTTAAGGGCATCATAAATTTATTACTTTCTGGATAATCGGATGCATCAAATCCTTGTACGTCAGTTGTCATCATTTTATAAACATCATGGTTTGTAATTTTATTGATTAAACTGTCTATATCAGTTTGGAGTAATTTAGAATTATTTTTGAGCTAAGAGAGCATATAGTTATAATGAAAGCGATAAACAAGCGTTTTTGATAACCCTAACACCCTAAGTCCAATTTATGCAGGCTTTCTTTTTCTTACTTCTGTACGTTGCCGTTGAATAGCTATGAAATTTTCTTTAAAAATATCACAGTTATAAAAGTAAGGTTGAGAAATATAAGATTCTGCACCATTTCGTCTACTATAATGATCTAACAGTTTAACACTGATACGTTTTCTCTCGTTTTTCATTATTTTACCTAAAATAGCATTATTAAACAGTTGAAAAGCATTTTTTAAAACTTATTTCTAAACTTTTTTCTCTGATTACTATTTAGGTCAACATATTAAGCCATGCACTTTGCCAAAATTTCAAAGTACGATGAATTTTTGTAACTTGTAATCCATGGTCTACGGCTTGCTTAAGAGCTTCATTATGCAACACACAAGTGTTCTTATCATACAATGTTGTCATTAACTTTGTCTTTTTGATCCTGGATCTGCTATATGATCTGAACAAAATAGTAAATCTTCATGAGAATCATGAAGCTTTTTTGGTTACTCCAAATCAACTTCTAAAATGTAACCGTAAGCACTTTTACTGCCAACATTATAAAAATCTTGAGGCTGTTCCTGAACATTTTCAACCTACCTAAATTTCTATAAGGCAATGGTTGAGTTATTGCCCAACCATATCAATTATTTACATCAAAATAAACTACACGAGTATATTTTTTGGCTTTATCTGTCTGATAATTTTTCATGTACTGATTATTGGCCTCAGTATATCTGTTATTGCATCGTCTGATTCTACCTCTCATTCCTATTCCAATGAATAAAAAATATCAATGTCAATTAATTTTTTCTTAATATAGCATCCCAAGTAATCCCTAGTCTAGTTAAATAGTGTGCTGGATCTAATTTATATACTTTTAAACAACTATATCAAAATTTTCCAAAAATTTCTGTCAAAAGAAGTTTAGTTTTGAGATATAAGTCTGAGTATTCTCTGAGGTTTTTAATATTAGATGTTTTCCATATAGTTTCAGCATGCACTTAATTCGCATAACTTATATGAGTGTCTTATAATCTACCGTAAAAATTTTTATGAAAAGGGAGCATAGTTTCTTTTAGTTTTTTATACGACCACACATCGACGGCCTGGACAAAGAAAAGCTTAGCTCAGATTTCCCTATGTTATTTTCAACGGCAAACTCTGAGCTGAGGTTTTCTTCTTCTGAGCCGTCAACATAATCGTATGGAAATAAACCTTTTCTTTTTAGCATGTTAATTTGGTCGAAAGAGTAAGTATTATCTTGACTAAAAACATACTCTAAAGTTTTATACTCCTTAAATTAGGATGCCAATTCATCTAGAGATGATGGTAAAAATTGAAACGAGTCAATGAAGCGTAAGGTAATGCTTGTCCCTTCAACATATTCTGTGAAAGAAATATACATTTTTTTATTTGGGAAATAACTTGTACTCGTCCGAGAATACAAGTAACAAGTTCTTGAATAAATAAATGTGCATCATAATTACTTAGATTATGAAAAAGTATGGGTATTCATCTACAGTCTTGGTACTTAATATTGCATTCATTATGTGCAGGTCCTTGATATCTTGATAGTTAAAATGAGATTTTATTTTTAACAAAAAAATGTTTTTTAATGAGGTAAATGTATTGTAATGTCAGTAAACTAAAACTACTAATAATTCTTTTTCCTCCGCTCGTTTCGTCGGAATTTTCCATGTCGACTTGAAAGTACTTTCGAACAGGGCAACGTGCATTCAAAAAGAGATGAGCTACCTGCAAACTCTATTCGTAGCTGCAGCACATCGAACAACTATCATTCATGCAAACGCACGTTGGCCTATGCTGACCAGAAATGAAAATCAAATAAGATAATATAATACTTTTCAATACAGAGAAATGAAATAACTTTAAACACTAATAGAGGCAAAATGTCCAACTGGGAACAGCTAAACTGGGGTGCAATACTAAATGCTGGCAAATTTTAATACGATGTTAAAAATTAGAATAACGTAGAGTTAATACGTATAGACAAATACTAATACATACTACATCATCAACTTTTCATTTGGTTTTTATAGATGCATAACTCGCCGAGCTACCTCTTTTTCTATTAGATTCCCAAATTTTTTCATATACCATCAGCAATAGCCTAAATTTTTTAACTCGTTTAACATGTAAGAGAGAACGGAAAAACTGAGCTGATCATTAACAATAGCTCTTTCCCCTTTTCTTGCGTCACATGTGTCGAGGAAGAGTCCGTCCGGCTGCTCCAATATAAGTAACGGAATTTCAAATCCCCAGAGCCCCACGCACCGACTTTCTCTCCAGTCACTAGAAGCGAAGAACATATAAACTCAAACTTTACCGAAGTTCCAAAGCATCTTTGCAATATTATACTTACTCCCCAGTTAAATGACAATGGTCATGAACTTTGTTAATATTGGTAATTGCTTCATCACAAATATAATACCTGTCCAAATCAAAATCTTCCTGATTAGTAAGGGGTCTCATTAGTACTGGATTATTATATATGCTCTGTAGCTCTAAGGCAAAATCATGCATTTTTTTTACAAACCAAGTAGCCAAATCTTCGTCACTTTCATTGTCTTGTCTAAAAAACACGTACGGTGATTTCGTGTTATCGAAATCACACTTTACGAAAAATCCCACACTTAGAGCTTTATGATGTTGTATGGCTCTCTTCCTGTCATGTATGGGTTGTAGTATGCATTCAAAGTCTGCATAGACAATGAATATTGATAGGTTCTTATTCTTATAATTTTCAAATCTCAAAATTATATTGTTAGAATTCGGTTAAGTCACTTTACTTTTGTTTACTTTAGTGCACTCCACCGTATGGATTTTTAATTTATTATCAGTTGTAAAGTGAAGGCAGTGATCACAAATATATATTTCATGCTGGTGTTTCGTTAAGGAGCTGTGAACAAGCCGAGATAGATCTTTAATCCAATAGTAATAATTTTTATTGTTACAATCACTATCACTGTCACCCTCTTGACTTTCTTTTTCTTTTTCTTACTTGTATCGAGGGAGCACACCAGAAGCAAGATTTATGTATATAT
>NW_019379816.1:473187-521146 GCF_000648655.2 Copidosoma floridanum
CTGTAAGAGGCAGTGGAGGTTATATTTTTTTTTTTTTCTTTAATTATAGTGCTCTACGTCCGGCTCCTTTAATAAGAGCACTACTATGGGCACTTAGCACTTAGGAAAGGGACAAGGAAAGGGACAGGAGGCCTCCCATTACAGGAGGCGGGTAGGGGGAATGAGGAAATTTTGCTGCGAAAAGGTTGCCTAAGCCCTCCTCAAGGAGCATTGCGTGGTGAAAAAGCACATTTGAAAAATCACAGATGTACTTGCCCGAAAAAGTCGCACTGGCTGGGAATCGAACCATGGTCTCCCTCGTGCCAATCCACGACCTAGCCTAGCTCGTCTTAGAGTACCCCCTTCTCCCTGCCGCAATATCGCACTATCCCCACCACTACCCTAGGGGAAGCTGGGAAGGGGGGCGCAGAACCGCCATAGTCTCTACTAATACTGTTGACAAATAAAGTAAGTGGCTTGCCAGTTTTTATTTATCTTAAATTTTTTAATGTAAATATTTGTGAGGTATACACTCAATACAGACTGTGTAGTTAATTTCTAAAAATGCATATCATATTTTTTAGTAATTAAAAATGTATTTAAGAATCTATGAAATATGCAAGTCTCACAGTATTAAAAATGAGCCGTTAAAAATTTTTAGAGGAATCAATGGTAGTGATCAATTTTACATAATTTGTACTTGCAAGACTTAATTAAGTAAAAAATGCAAGCATACGTTGGCATCTTTGTTATTTTGCAACAGGTGAGTAACTAACATTTAATTGTTTTATTAAAACTATCAATATTATTTCTATTTATGAATAAAAATCTTACTGCTTTTATTAATAGATTTAATCAAAACAATTACATTTCATTTACTTACCTGTTACAAAATAACAAAGCTGCCAAATTATGCTTGCATTTTTTACTTTATTTAGCCTTGCAAGTATGTGCCATTTAAAATTGACCACTCTCATTGAGTCCTCCAACAATTTTTAAAGGCTCATTTTTAATATTGCGAGCCTTGCATATTTCGTAGATTGTTCAAACGTTTATGTGGGTTGTTAAATGTTTTTTTTTAAATTAACTACACAGTCTCTACTGAGTGTATACTGTACAAATGTCAACATACAAAATTTAAGATGAATAAAAATTGGCAAGCCACTTACTTTGTCAACAATGTTAAAGCGATAATTACAGATACACTTCTAATTAATCCACCTATTACGCACATTGTCACAACAATTAATTAATATTCATAAAAAATAAATTTATTACACTTAGGAGCACTGATTAAGTTTATAGCCTGCAAAAAAGCCTTCTCTCCCCGCTCGAAAATCCACGGACAGATGGCGTGACTGGTATGTTGCCAATCTCAATCCCGGGCACTTTAATATCATTAAAACGTAAGAAGTAAAACTGCGTCATTAAAATAAAGTGTTCGTAAGATTTCTAACCAAAATGATAAGATCATGCATATTTCACTATTTTATGAAAAACTTACTGCCATGATTTTGCACCACATAAATGTAACGGCAATATCGAAATACATTTTACTACGCGACAATTTTTTTTTTTAATTTCTCTTTCCTCCCTTTTTTAATAAAAAAATGAATAATAAGTGACCTGCGTTTATCCTGCTCTAAAATCGATGCTCTCAATTAGCAATACTTACCTGCATGTCCTACATTAATCTCTCTTTTAATCTGTTTTATTTGAATTTACTTTTGGTTGATTAGTCGATGCACGTATACACTGCTTAAAAAAAACCCTATTATTTATAAAAACGCACATGGTTTCATAAGCAAACAGTTAATGTAACTGAATATTTAGCTTAAACAGGATTGATAATAGTGACTTAATAGATACATTGATGGTCGTGAGGCTTGACTATAGAGCAAAATAAAAATGTTTTTATTAAATTGATATAAAATACTGACTGTCAATTTTTTAATTCAGAAAAATGTACGCTTACACAGAGCTTAGTAAACTACTAATAATAATTTAAATTACAATGAGTTAACGTAGTAAGCTTTTAATATAACATGAGTTTTTTAAAAGTTTATCCTGGACTGTTGATAATAAAGCCATTGCTCCCTCCATGCAACAATAAGAAATTTTTTGCATTTATCTTCCGTTTCTCAATTTTTTTCAAATCCTTTTTATTCTTCCATGATGGTATGAAAAGCATTTTTTTATCCCACTTTCCTCTTGCATTTAATGATACACAAAGTATGAAGAATTTTCTCCCCTCTGATAAAATTCTGAGAGGAATCAGCAAACTGTGTATAAAAAAACCTACTGCTTCAGGCTTTATAGACATGTCTTGAATTTTTTCAACTTTGAACGAAAAACTTTTTTAATTTCATTATATTTTACTTAAAATAGAAATTATTATGAATCTTATACTTCTATCAGCACAATAAATATGATTCTAACTACTAAACTGGCTCTATAAGTTGACCTTCTTAATAGGAAAATACTTCCATGGTTCAAATTATTGTACATTGAAGTATTATCAAAATTCATGTATGTTTTAGTATTATTTCATAAATAAAGAAATAAAAATTAAAAATTTTTTACACAGTTGATTACAAGTATTACAAAAAAAAGCTTAGCGTGCTAAGAACTTTGTACTTGTACAGGGGCATTCATAAGTACCTCAATATCAGTAAGTATATATAAGCAATAGTAGTTAATAATAAGTACTTATGAATGTCCCCGTATAAATTAAAATAAATTGATGTAAGTTCATTTATGATCTTACTCTTAGCTGTACGAATGACTCAATTACTCATTATTCGTACGTATAATGTCCATTTTCTTGCGTCCTAGGCAGTATGAGAAAATATATATCTACATGAATATGTTTTTAAAAGTATGTATTCAAGCATGTATGAGGTCAGTAGAGGTAGAAAATGTGTCTGGATAAGAAATCATATGAATTAAAATAACGAAAAATTAAGTCCGCATGCATTCACTATGTTATAATTATATATAATCCAAGTAAGTAATGTCCACGAACATATTTACACAAATGTATTAGTTTACTCTATAGGCCCATAAAAATTAGAAGGATGTCATTAAGATTTCACAAAAATGGTGTTGGAGGCGATAAAGGGTCAAGAAAAGTTTTGTGCAGAGATCATAAGAATATAATGCGACCACTGAAAGTAGAGGAAAAGCTAATAGGGGCAGTGGGGAGTCAGTATTAAAAGTAAGGTAAGCCAAATTAAGGAAAAAATGACTAAATTCCAACCATTTTTAGGGGGTAGTGAGGGGGGCAATGAGAGTCTGTAAGAGGCAGTGGAGGTTGTGGAAAATTTATGTAAATTTATTTACACAAGCAACTATTTGATACAGGTAAATATATTCTTATATTAAATAGTTATTCAGAAAGGGCTGTCTATATCCTCTCTCTCTACTTTCTGAGCCACCCATTGTACCTACTAAGCCCTCTCTTAAAATGAGGAAAAATTACTTTTGTGTCACTGGAATCTGACTCAATAATAATAAACTTTAGCTTTTTTTGCGACCCTTTTACCATACCCTCTTCCCCTTGACTGTTCGCACATTTTTTTCCTGCCTTTCTCACCCGTCTGAAACTCTCTTCGCCATCTCCTAAAATTGCAAAATATTCCTTGTATATCTCTGTAAAATTAACATCATTAAATTTTGTATAACACCCTCATCAACCCTACACCACTTGCTTTTCACCAAAATTTTTTTGTCCCCCCTTACCCTTTCTCAAATGACTAAGTCATATTCATTTCTTTCATTCTCCCTTGCCCCCTTCAAATCCCGCGTATCCTCCCTTTTTCTAACCGTTACAATGTCTTTTCATCTATCATTCTCATAATTGTATAAAAAAGATTGTAACAACATACACAAAAAGAAGAAATAACGTTAAAACTGCTATTTACCGACTACTGTTATTTAATTATTTTTTAATGTTAATCAATTGCGTTATTTAAGTACAAATATTTACAACAACGTTATTTTATGTGGAATCAGTAAGTAAATTTTTGAACAAAGCAGGATGTATTGCTATGGAACGTTAATAATTTTTTATTCCTAGTTGGTTTAACAATTATGTTATTGATCACAAAAAGTAATATAATACGTTATACTCAGTCAACTTACTTAGTCAGTTGTAATAACGAAGCTTACCAAATTTATATACAGTAGGCTGCACTAGTATCCCTACCTTGTAAAGACACAATTTTTTTCTTTTTTTCCTACTCAAATGCAAAGATTACCTTAATTAAGTTTACCTCTTTATGTGTTTAGAAGTTTTTCAGTAAGAATATACTATACTATTTAATATTATTATTATTTTTTTATAAAAAGAGGCTTGGTTATTTAAGAAATAAAGTACTTGATTTAACAATTGTAGCTCACCTCAAAGTAAGCATTATTTTATTATTTCTTATTTAGAACAATTTTGTTAAATAGCTTGTTTCTAAGGCAATTATAATATATTTCATTTTTAAAAACAGAATAAACTAAATGAAATAGTAAGTAAACAGTTATTTTGAGACTTATGTTTATTTTAAAATAAGTTATATTTCGATAACTTATTGAAATACAAGAAGTATTTTGTAAGATTTTTTAAGTTATACTTCTATAGGCGCGTTATGCGCAAGGGTAAATCAACGATTTCCGATTTTGATCTTAGGAAAAAGTGTGATGGAAGTGGATTTTGCTTGATTCTTTCCGTTCATCTCGTCCCCTGTGACGTACTTTCAGTTTCCTCTACACTACAAAATAGTGTCCAAAGAGGTTTTAACCTTCCGACCATCTGCACACTAGTCAAGGCCCTTACCCACTTTGCTACGAACAGTCCTCATATAGAAAATTGGGTTCCCGCATGTTATGGTGTGGTTCGTAACTGATTTTTTTGTAAATTTTCATTTAATGTCTATTGATTTATAAGGTTTAATTATAAATTAAATTAATAAATAATTTACTTAATACAACAATTTTTTTTAAATGTTTTTTCAGAAAACTCGAAAATTAGTATATTTTAGCNAAAAGCAGCTTTTATATTATGTAATGATAAATATTTGTTCACTTAACACTAACTCGTGCCTTTTAAAATAAAGAAATGGTTGTTCACACAATTTTTCATATTTTTTAAAAATTAAAAAAAAAATACTGTACAAATATTAGTTTTTATTGTGTTTTGTTCTTTTACAATTTTTCCATTCGTGATTAGAGTGATTTTTTGACTTAAGGATGTTCTTCACATAGTTAGTAGGGGAAAAGTTTAAAGAAGTGAGTGAAACGTTAATGTGTACAGTAAAGCTAGCCATTGTTTTTTTCATGTGGATGTACTTACATACATGCTTTTATGCACACTTTATCCCCTCTGTAAATTCATTTGAAAACCAACTTGTAGATCTATTAAAAAATTAGATAGGTTTATCTAAAAGTAATCTTTTGTACTTAAAAAATTAGGAGATTCCTACAAATCATGTAAATTACATTTAACGTTATTTTTTTTGTAAGGTTACATGCTAAATATTAATTTTTTTAAATGTAACATATTAAAATAATGGCACAGTCAAATGAGC
The DNA here is from genome assembly GCF_000648655.2 of Copidosoma floridanum. Next base: position 478,743 of record NW_019379816.1, read on the forward strand.
TGCCATTTTTATGGGTATTTCTTATACTTTTTTAATATACGTTTTCCGTTTTAATAGTATCTGTCAAATAAATCTACGTGTGATAAACGTCCTAAAGGGACATTCACTGGCACGTAATACTACTATACCTTATTCAAAAAAACTATACTGTCGAATGGCGTTTCTTAATTTTCTGTATACAATTATTCTTTGGGTATTAAATATGGACAAGGAATATGTGTGGGATCGTATGTGATAGATGTGAACGTGGCGTGACGGATGCAATCAGCGTAGACAGTAGAAAGTTGTTTTGAAATCACTGGAAGATTCGATGAAAGTGTACAGTCTTGTACTGGCTAGCCTATATATTTTTCTATTGTATTGTGGAGTAATAAACTATTAATAGCCATTAACTCATAAAAAATAATTAAAATAATACCTTATCAACTTACGTATACTCATTCCCATAATAATTGCACCATCTTCGTACACAACCTTGCTTCATAGAAGGTATTCTTACACTCAAGATTATATTGTTCGTCATATAATTTTATGAAAGTATAACTTTCTACTAAGGTCACCAAGCACCCACTGTTAACTGGTTTTCTTCGACTGTAAGGTTGTTTTTAAAAAATTTTTTTATAAAAATAGATCACGTAAGGTCTTGCCTTGTGTTTTCAAAGTTTTTCTGTAAAATCATACCAGCAATATCCTAATAGTTGAATTCTCTTCTTCCTAGTTTTTTTTATATTCTGATTCTTTTAGAATAGGGAAAGACTGGGTACGGTTGTCCCAAAGGACGGTTGTGACAGTGATTATACTGGCAAAACTGTAAGAGAGAACCACCAAATACAAAAAGGGGAAAGAGTGGAGTGCCGGACCACTTGAGTTCCACAGTGTAGCATTAGCTGTTGTGTGATATTAACGACAGTAGAGGTCTACATTACTTTTGGGGAGTGAAATTTAAGTATTTTCTTTAAACTTTTTTTTCGATTTTGGCTGTATATGTACAGATCGAGTAATGAGTATTTTTCATCGTTATAGGATACACATTAGTGCATAAAAGGCAGTAGTTACTTTTCATGTAAGCTATGTTGTGTTTACATGGTAAATTTTTTTTTCAAATAAGTGTGGTGGGTATGGTTGTGACATACTGTATGGATACGGTTGTGACACAAGTAAAATTAGTTTTTTTATTTTCAGATGCCTTGTAAGCGTTCCAGGAGAATGGAAAGAGGTACGTGTAATTTTTTAAAAGCATACAATGATACAAAGCAGGATATTTCTGTACGAAAAGTTGCAGAAATGCACCAAGTAAATCACATGACATCATTGCGATACGTTCGTAAACGTGATGCAGCGAATGCCAACGGCAATAACGGAAGTAGCATCAGTATAGGTTGCGTTGTTTACAACAAAGTCTTTTCTAAGGAGCAAGTATAGCTGTTGTCGAAATACCTACTACGTTGCGCGGATATATACTTTGGGTGTATAATATCTCTGTAATAATATATTATACTATTCAAAAGTAGATATAAGACATAAAGTGTTCTAAATTTGATGCCTTTAGTTAAAAATTAAAGTTAAATTTTCCAAAAAGAAGGTGCTGTTATATTATATTCAACATAAGATACAATAAAAGTGATTTAAAATGTTTTCAATGTATTTTTTTAACCTGTCACAATCGTCCCCAGGCATTGCCACAACCACCCCTAGGGTGTGGTTGGTTTTGACATATTTTTTTTTTCTAACAGCTTTCACGTGTAAGCGGCTGTATCTGCAGTTATAATTTTTGTACACACATGTAGAGGAGTCTTCGATTGATCATGCCTAGCAATTTCCATTCTACTGAGTGTCATACTTTAAAAGTTACGGGCTTTCAAGTAAAAATTGGCACAACCGTACCTAGTCTCCCTAGTTAAACTATTTGTCACATCTAAAGCGGATCAAAAAGTCTTTTTGCAGTCACGTTTTTCCAAAGTTAATAGGATGCAATACTAGCTTAACACATTGATACATTATTTTCTTAAAAAATTAAATAATAATATTATGTTTAGTATATACATATTTACACCTACCTATCCATTAATGTCCATGACGAGTGTTTTATCATTCTGTCTATGTATGATTTTCACTATATGACTAAGTTTATTTTCGTACTTGAGAATTCTACGTATACAAAAAAGGTTTAGACTTCTTTTATTTAAATTTAAATCTTTTGTAACACAATTTCTCTTATTTTGTTTCCTGCAAATGGATAAAAATCTTTTCCAACTATTTAGACAGCACTATAATACTAGCTTTTTAAGATAAGTATTAAACCAAGAAATCATTTAACTGAAATCCACAGTAATAACAATAATTTCTTAAAGATTTGGCTAGTTTTATTTTCATGGGATCCCCAAATTCTACATAATGTTGCTCTTTGTACCAAGTTTTATATCAATTAAAGTTATTGTTATTATTATTAATTATTATTTTAATCGTATCAAAAAAATTGGGAATAATAAAAAAAATAAAAAATAAATTCATTATTTATTATTAAAAACGCAATGAGCTTACTCCAAATATTCCGCAATAAAAGTTTTGCTTTATTTTTAGTTTCCAAATATTAAAGTTACGTTTATTTTCTTGTTTTTTAAGAAAATACGAAACTTGTATATCCTAATGTTATTTAAATAGAATGTTATTCAATACATTAAATCAATACCTATTAGTAAATAATTGTATTTTATCTTCAGTTGATAGTAGGGGCTTGGCGCACGAAGCGCGCAGGATGCCGAAGCTCTTTTCGTATGTATCTGAACACATACATACATACGTAAGAAATTTCACACAAGTAGTAATTAGTATATAATTTAAAATGAAGATATCTCTTCAATTCTTATCAAAAATCAAGATTATTACTTATTATATAACATTATATAACATTTTATCTTATTTACTCCCTTACGCGAGATTTTACCAACGCATTTATTTCATTATTATACACACTTAAATACTCATAATTTGTAAGGACCTGGTAGCCACTTTCTTGTTCTGTGACATATTTTCCAATGAATGCCATTTGGTACATGAAGGTTCTGGCCATAAAATGGCCGTCCCGACACCGTACCACAAAACTCTTGGACACTACTTACTTCGTCCTTACTCACTAGATTCTTATTTTCAAGGAAGTCTGCTACAGGTTTTTAGCTCAGGAACGTTGAACACTAATAAAAGTAAACTTATAAGAAAGATAAAAGGGGACTTACTTAATATCAACACAAATTACTTTGATAGACCTTATGGCATATTGACGTCTTTTATTCAGTCTTCTACATGCTCTTAACAGTCCTACTCTCTTTTACTAATATTCGCTCACTGTTCTTACAGTAGATATTTTTATCTAAGTATATGATCCAGTCATCCTTACTATCAAACTCCTCCTTGGCTCAACTGTTGGAGGCCCACACCTGCATCATATATACACACATTATATAATCCCGCATGCACACCTCCTTTCAATTATTATCCCTGGATTCGTTTCCCTAGTAGCAAAAGTTCCGACGTCATGACTTGGCCCTCATGGCTAATCACGTACTACCAACCCTGCATACATCCACATACAAATTCTCTTGATTGCTTGAATGGTCCTCTTACACTTTCATCCCCATATTAAATTTAAATACACTTGTAACTCTAGTCGCAGTACACTTACCTTTTCACAATCTTTATTATCACACTGTGCTACGTAGAACTCGTCCTGATTTTGGCGATGCTCTAGCTACACGGCCTGACTTATAGCTTAGCTACATGGCGATCTTTTTAGCTGATGCTACTTCCTTTTCGAGCTGACCTTTTAACTCATCTATAGAATTAAATTTTATTCTCTTCCTTTATACTATTCTTTATCTTTTTATAAATCACTAACTTACCCTCTGCTGCAGATTGTCTAATCTTTCACTTTATCTCTCCTTTTCTCCTAAACTCTGCACTATATCTTACTATGACCTACTATTCCGCTGGCTGGTGGAATACTTTTGCTGCTACTTTATGCAGTATATGCCTGTATAGATGTACATGCCCCTTTCTTTGTATCAGAAATCTTCAACGCTCTGTGTAATCAGCAAATAATTAAATAATTAAGAATAAATTTCTGACACGATGCCCCAACATCAATTTCTCTAGATTGCTCTGAGATATGCCACGAGCTTCTGCGTTTTTTACTATGTCATACATTTACTATCCAGATATGCTTCATAGGCATCTTACTCCTTTTAGTATCTGCCATCTTTCATGCTACTCTTGGCTCGTTGTTCTTGGCACCAAAACACATTCAATAGTATGTTGTTAATATACATGAAAACAAAAAATGTGCTATTCTAAGATTCAGTAGCAGTTGATGACTTCTTCGAAAGTATCGGTGTATGATGACGTAATAGCATTAGTTACCATGTCACAATATCTTTTGTATGAAGATACAGAAAATAGTATGCGACAAAAATTTAGGAAACATTATCATATAATAATAAGCGTTATGTGTCAAAAAAAGTATTGTATGATATAAATGACTTCGTACATAAAGAACAAAAGAATTTTTAGGCAAGTGTATGATTTTTCTACGAAAACAACATAATAACCTACAAATATTAATACTATTAATAAAAATTTCTTGTTTCTTTTTACAAATCAGTATAAAAAATGTTTAAAGCCTTATGAATACGTTTTTTTTTTCAGATTCGTCAAGAACTTGATAACTCATTTGTTAAGCGGACTTTATTTAACATAGGAATACGATCGAAAGAATCTGATTTAAAAAAATGTATTATTCACAGAAATTCTATATGGGATAAGACTCTGTTTAAGAAAATTCAAGAGGAAATGGGTGGAAATCTACGACTTATGATTGTTGGTTCTGCTCCACTTGCGGGGAATGTTATGACTTTTGCTAGATGCGTATTAGGTTGCCTTATTCTCGAAGGATACGGACAAACTGAATGTTGTGCTCCAATCACCTTAACTCTCCAGGTAACAAAGTTTTACATCTGAAACTTATACAGCAACAAAAAAAATACTGATTCGGTGCCTTGAAAAATTTTCAGATTTAGAAGAAAAGTTTTTAGCTTTTATCAAAAATTTTATATCAATATTTTAACAAATAGTGAAAATGTCATTACTGCACACATGGATAATTTAAACTTATCCTTACATATGTATGACGAAGTTGCAGCGTGAAGAACACACACACGTGCCTCTGTCTGTAGTTTATTATTAAGCTGTAAGTATTAGTGCATGCCCTTGTGTGTGGTAGGCGCGAGTAGGTGTTGTCCCTCAGGCTGTGAGTCGTGCGTACGCGTTTAATGTGCAGCGCTGACGTAACTCAATCATGAGAGGTGTGGCTTATAGGCCAGTGCCAGGTGGGTTGCTCGTGGCAGTACCTACACTTTTGAGTAAGTGGAACGGTCCCAAACGTGTGGACTAGACCAGTGGAGATGTTGGTACGATTTATCTGGTAAAATTATTATGCCAGTAAGAGTTAAGGGGCAATTTTATGATTACAAGTGGACGCTGGTACATAATTAGCCAACCACCAATCGTTGATCAGCGGTAGGCAATCAATCAAAAGTTGTTGGTAGAGACTCCTACGAGCTATTGAGCAGGAAAGAGAAGCTGGGTCAGTCAGTAGTGTTTGAGTCTCTCTTTTTGTGTGGCTCTGGATTCTCTGCAGTTAACCAAATTGAAAGATTCTGTGAGATTTTGAAAGCTCTTTGTGTGACTCGTGACTTTGGTTTGTTCCTGTAAGTCTAGTTGATCAGAAAAAATGTTACTGTATCATAGACCATCGATCAGAGCTAGAGACGACATCCAGGACAAGAAATTCCAAGAAAACAGAAGGTCACAAAAACTTAGGTAATGATGGTTCGTCTTATACTACGTTGGCTATTGTGTCCGCAACGTGCACGAGACAGTTAGGGCGATGCTTGTTCATACCCCTCACATTGAGTTAGTGACTTCCTTATGCTGAGTGTTAGTGGCTAGCAATATTTTGGGTCATAAGGTGCACTTTACGACCCCTTCGAGCAAACCAAGTAGTAACTATGGGTTCGTGGTAAGTAGCTCTAAAGTTTGCGAGTAGTTGCTTCTCAGAGGCATTGCAGTGGCTTCTTATGGACATTATAGTGGTTCTTTAAAGTTGAGCCAGTAGCATTAGTAGTGGAGAAAACTCTGACTGTGTGGAAGACTTTGACCAATGGCTCTACAGTACGGTGGTAGTACAAGAGAGGCTGAAGTGGCATCTCTGTCATGTCATAATTCATATTAGGCAACTAAACATTAACATTGCATCAAAATAGCCCTTTAGAAAAAAAGTAAGTTTAATAATTACCTATGCTTAATTGCCTAAAAATACAGTTTACTACAAAATAATCCCCATAAAATATCTCAACGTGGACTACAGGCTGAAACAATGTTGATTTGAGAGTCTAGTTAACGATGAATTAGTGCTTTACTAATGCTGCATCATCGATGTATCATTGTAAATCCACGAATAAGATTAGTCTGAAGTTCTATCGTTGATTAAACATTAATTTTTCATGTATTCAGCAGCTTTTCGAAATGAAATGATTTTTTTAACCTAAATAACTTATACGCAAGTAAGTTAGTCAAAACTTTTTTAACCAAACATCTTTTTTTTTTACTATGTTATAGGTTTTCCTTATAAAATTACACGTGGCATAAGTAAACACTCAGTCAATTATTAAAGTTTATAGTTTACAATTGTGTAACTTACAAAATTATTAGTCAATACTGAACCACACTTAACTGCAAACAGCTTAAGGGTTTGTATTATTAAATATTTTTTCTGTGCATGTTTGAACATGAAACTAATACCAGTGATAAGGTTAATGTTGGATTCTATTTATGTATTTGTAGGGTTTTGTTCAAGAAATTTAAATAATGAGCTAATGGAACTTTTACTGTATACAAATATTAATGCTACATTATGTGTATCTCATTTGCTCCAGCCAAGTGAATGAGATAACAGCATAGCACGCTGGAGGTATAGCGTAGTATTTCGCCATCAGAAGTATTTTTATTTATTTATTTAATTATTTTATTTTATTTTTTTAATACTATTGTTATTATACTTTAAAACAAAATTTATAATTTTCAATGATTTTTTCATTAAATAACTAGCCATATTGTCTTACAGTTGTAAGCATTGAGCTTTGACTTGATTCCTACCATACGCTTATATATGTAATGTGAAATGTCGGAAATTGTGTACTTTAGGACAAGTGGAGAGTGTGAACATTAAATAATTAAATGATAAAAATACGACTATACTGTTAGTATGTAAACATACATGTATTTGAATGAATATTTTTAGAAATCTCAAAAATGCAGTAATATCAACCAATTTAAACCTTATTTTTAATTTTAATTCAACAAGATATTCTCATAAAAATAAGATCGTACAGAATATTCAGTATAAAGTGAACTTATACTTAAATATGCCGTTAAATTGTTTGTTATTTAACTGGTGTGCAAAACTGCTAGAACACTTCAATGACTACTATTTGTTTAAATTTACTTGCTTATGTTTTATACATTACTTGGATTAAAATAATACTCTAGAGAGTGCGATACATTCATACATTAATATAATTATACTTCAAAGGAGACTCTTACTATATAATTTATTCAAAGGTTGTTATCTGCAGAGACTAAATGTTCTACTCTAACCTAACATAACATTACTTAAAACTGAATCTTCTCGAACATTCGCATGTAAGTTTGTGTATATACCGTGCTCTGGGTAGCTAAGTCAGCCCGAGTAAGCGACGCAGCTGAGCTGAACGCTTCACTGAGTCAGCAAATGCCCATTTACCAATCGATTATGTCTAAATGTAGTTTTCAGCTTAGACTTTTAAGTATTTCGTTTATCCTTTCTAAAAATTTGCTTTCAACGTAGGCTGAGTTTAGCTCACGATGAAAACAGCCCGTCCATTAACATTTTTAGTAGCAGGGAGCGTAGTTCCTTGGAACAAAAAAGTGGGGCAGTTTTGGAGTTGGAGGCGCAAGAATTCCTGTATTGCCAGAGTCAGTGCTGTGCATGTGAGTGTCGATTAAGCATAAGAGTTTTGAGCTTTCATTAATTTTTTTTTAGCTGCAAGTACAAGCATGCTTACCCATGTCTAGGATTCGCTAAGGCAGACAGGTTTGTCACCTAGTGTTTTCGCACACACCACTGCACAAAGCATAGGCATGTCACTAACGCTAGATTGATTGGGTATTCGCCACCAAGAGTTGTTCGGTAGAGTTTCTTGACCATACGAGAATATATTTCGGCTTTGATAGAACAACATTACGTGATAAGCTATAGAAAATTCTTTAGGCTAGTTATGCGCTTACTGGAATAAGTTCCAGCAGAATCACATTTGCAATGTGGCAATATGTATTGGAGATACAGTAGAAATTGCTTACTTCAAATCAGATTTCTATGACCTTTCGGAAGAAGGTTACTTAAAATCAGCTTTGGGTAAGTCTACAGAGCTACAAAAACTACCTCTAGATCTAGTGCTGCAATCTTCTTCAATCGCTGTTTTTGTAGTACAGAGAACTTTGCCTGCAAGACCATTGCCATCATTTTTTGGCAACTAATTTTTTTACCAGAAACTATAACAAAAGGCAAACGTTTGGTTTAAGCCAACTATGTAAAAAATTATGAGAAGCACAAAAAAAATAAAAAAAGTTTTGAAATAACGTGTTATGCTATTCGCCAAACACCTGTTTTATCTCCAATATATATTACAAAACCATATATAATCTACTTGTCAATGTATCAATAAATTTCAATTCTTCTTTATCTTTCATCAAGTCACGTACTAAGCTACATTTTAAATTGGATGAATAATACTATATCGCTTTGACTTTGTGAACCTGCGTCTACAACAAAAGTTGAAAACGCCAACACATTCCAGCATTGATTCACTATGTAAAAAATAATGACAGTTGCATAAAAACTGACTTTGAGCAAACGTTGAGAGCACTCACTTCATAAAAATTCACTTTAGATAAATACAGCAAGGGTCAGTACTTTCATCAAATCTTAACTTGCAAAAAAAATTGTGAATGAATTAAGTATTTTTTTTAAAGCTATGGTCGATTTTAGTTGTTACTTCTTATAATCACGCATGTATAAAAAAGCTGTATTCTCAAACATTGGATACTTCAGCCACGCATCATGAATGGGACAATGAGTGTATTGCTAGGAAAAATATAAAGAACTGTACAATAAAAAAATCCTCAAGGTTGGTGTTTTAAGTGAGCCGCGGTTAGTTTTAGCTTTATACCACCCTTGATGGCGTTAACTCTAAAAGTAACAGCACATACAGAATCTTAGAAATAAAATGTCCAGTGTCATGTAAAAATATCTTTGCTGTTCATTCTAAGATACAGGCTTCTATTGTAAAGTATGTACAGTCTAAAAATGGTCAACCAAAATTGAAAAAAAGTGTTTATTCATTTACTAATTAGCAGTTTATTACACTCTTATACTAATACAACTGTTTGTTGGTGGTTGCGATACGTGTGACTTATTTTTGTACTCACCAATAAAAAATGTATGTTGTCGCATTACAGTTACTTGAGATCATTCATTTATATTCTCTGTGATTTGTAAGTGCCAACAACTTTATTTTATGTATTATTTATCAAAGTTGAGAGAAGATTGACCAAGAAAAAATAATGTAAAAGTTTGACTTTAGATACTGAGATAGAAAAAAATCAATCGTAGTCTTCCCATAATTAAAGAGTCTTCTGGCTTTTCATTACAGAATTACTTATTTTAGATTTTTTTGTTAGGTCTTACTGGCATAATTTTCTTTGCTTCATAAAGTATGTATGTCTGTAATAAATATAAAATAAAATAATTAAAACAAAAAAACTGTTGAGGGCAAGTGCGAAAAAATATCTTAGCCATGCAGAAGCATTAATTGTAAACATGGGATTAATAAATTTTGTTTGCATTTTACATTGTAGGAAATAAGCTAGGTATTCAACTTGGATTCGTCTCTTCTTCCGATTCTTGATTTTCCACGGAAAGATCACTGCAAATGTAATTCCATGGTTTTGGTGTTCATGGGGAACCATTTATGATGGGATAATGGGAACAGTTTATGCTCTAGCTAGATACATCTCCTGGTATTCCGCCGAAGACTTTGACGTTTGGAACGCTTATTTTTTCGTGGCACTTAGTTATCTTGGCAATACGGGGTGAAAATCGATTTATTTTGCTTGCCCATGAAAGAAAAGTGTCATGAGTAGCCAGGATGTCCAGCTGCACAACTAACAACTCCGTTCTTGGTGTACTGCTGATGAATGAATGCCTACAATGATCGATAACTCGATGGGGCATCTTATAACCACTCTTAACTATCTTTGATTGCGGGTACCTTCAATTTTACCTTGACGCCATCTAGTGAATCCTACTGATCTAAAGCACAAAGGGAGCTTATTTCAGTAAAACTTGTAGCTTATTTATCGCTACTGCTATTAAATTTAAAAAAAAAAAACTATGCGAAAACTATCTTGGAATTATGAAGAATCATTATACAAAATTTTAGCAAAATTGGTTCAGTAGCTCTAGCGGTTAGGGATTACAACGGTTTTAGTGATTTAGTGACTTTGCTTTATTTATTAGTTAGCTTTTGTACGTGTGATGTGACTTTAATAAATAAGAGTGGCTTATGAATTTGAAAGATTGTAATCACTGAACAACTCCCCTACCTTTACGAATTCGATAATCTATATGTTGGATTTCTTAACAATGAAAGCCTTAAATAACTAAGTGTTTATTTCGTAACTGACAGAATAATGACAAGAAACTTGGTTATTTTTGTTTATGTTTTTAAATAAAGAAATATTTTTGCGAAAAGAAGTGCTAAGATATCAGCAAGAGAGAATTGATCGCTTCCAGTTCGTTTAAATTGTATCTTTTTATAAACTGCCTGCCCAAAACCTGGAAATAAGTGCGAATTTTCGAATTTTTAATTAAAAGTGCGATAAAAAAAATTTTAGGTAAATGAGAAGAAATTTGAAAAAAGAGTTAAGAAAAAGTTTTAACAAACCGGGGACGAATTCGACTGTACTTATTACTTTGGGGACGAATTCGGTAATCCCAGTTACAGTAATGCCCATAATCGTACATAATGTCATGGGATCTTTTTTCTATATATATTTACCTTCTAGAAAACCTATGATCTTATCATTGTACATCAATAACTAACATGCGTAAATTTATTTGTATTTAAATAACTGTATATTTATCTCCTAGAACAAAAAAGTTTCCGAAAGTAACGCAATCGCCAAGAAAATGTGCATTCAAACATAATTATTTTATTTTCATCTTAAAAAGGCATGTCACAGTTTTCTATATTATTGCTTTAGAAACATATATTTTATTAATTCATCCATGCAGTAACGAGCAGTTTTATTTTTTTATTTACGTATGAACATCTGGTCATAATTCATGTTTACACCAATGGCCGACAAATACTATTCTCGTGTAAAAAAAACTATGACCAAATTATTTTTTAAATCATTCTCTCTAAAACCTATACATCGTCGAATGCACAGTTAAATAGTAGAGGAAACCACAGTTCAATTCTCAACCAGTTTGGTACTTTGGAGCAAGTATCACTGTGAATTTTTACATGTGTTTTTTTTTAACTACGCAATGCTTCTGATAAAGAGTATGGGCAACCTTATTGCAACAAATTCACCTATTACTTAGATTCTTCGCTCTCAAGATAGTCTATATGAGGTCATCACTGCATCAACGAATTATAAACTGTATGTAATTATAAGTAAGACTGTATTGTAATTAACACTGTAATATGTAACGAATAGAGTAACGATGTGACTTACTGGAAAAAAGCTATATGTACTCCGTTTGACAGCCCTAATCATGAAAGTAAGTAACAGTTTAATAGCACACCTTTGTTGGCCTCTAGGTGGTTAATTTAATGCAGTCAATCAAGCCTCGAACCTTTTTAAAGTTCTTAAATTTTTTTTGATATGCTTTTTAAGGAGATTTTAATAAGAAATTAGGAGTATTAGGTCAAACTGACTAAAAATTGTGCTTATTTAAAGAAAATTTTATTTGCGTATTGATTTTGAAACATTTTTACCAAATATATTTTTGAGAAAAAAAACTTTTTGGTTGACGATTGAATTAAAAAAGAAAAAAATTTATCATAGGCTCTTATAAAGGTCATTTATGAAATTTTATTAAGTAAAATTTTTTTAATGTTGTTCTTGGAAACTTTTTTTGTTTGTTATTTTTTCATAAGATTATTTTTAATTAGGAATCATTATCTCTGCTTTTAGAAAGTTTTGATTTATTAAAATATTAGAATAAATATAAATTATTGACTGATCCCTATAAGAGCCAACGTTAACTTATAACATTGATTGATTTTGTTTTTTTCAAAAAAATATTTGGAAAAAATATTGAAAAAATGCGAGCGCTTATAAATTGTTCTGGAAAACAATTTTATTTTGTTTAAACTTTCTCTTATAGTTTTCTTGGGATCTCTTTAATAAGTCTTTTTACTGTAGTTATTAAATAGGATACTCTTAACACATTAATTGATTTACAATCGCATGGAAACTCTTGGAATAAGAAGTTCTGATTACACTTATATGGGCCTACTAGTACAAGTCTTGCTGGAAAAAAAGTCCAAGCTTCTTTGACAGACAATATTCATATTTTTTTGCAGTTAATTACTCATTCTTAGAGTTACTATCGTGAATCCTTTTCAAATAAATACTATTAACTATAAATTTCATGGTAAGACAACAATTATTCCGTTGTGTAATTTTCACCGCTAACTTTTTGTGACAGCTACTCCCCTAACTTATGAAATTAACATGTACGTGACACTGGCTAACGATTACTACCTAATCTTGAACTAGTTCTACATCTTTTATCTAACTTAAGTGTGCATATTTTGAAAAAGATTATAAATAAATAAATATTTTTCCATCCCTTTTCTGAGTTCATAAAAGTACGTATGCAAAAGATTACGCAAATACATGGAAGGCCACATTCTACCCTCTTTGTTCACGATCACTTGGATTTTTCGTAGTCTGATTGAAAATATTGTTCTTGAGAATGACTTAATAATGTTGGCATAAAACAGTTAAATATTTGCTTGATTTTCCCTGACATTTTGAGCAGATTGTCATAATTTAATGTCCTAGTTGGGACAAATAAAACCAACATAAAACACCTATTCATATTGTGTCTCTCTTTTGCTGACTCTCTGCCAGAAAACTCTTAAAAGCTGTACACTTCAAAAAGTTGTAAATTTTAATATTAATAGTAGTTACAAATGTTAAGTTATTGTAATAATGGATGTCAATTAAGAGAAGTTAGAAAAAAAGATTCAACAATCAGTAATATGTACTGTAGTAGTTGTACAATTATTAATAGAACATTAAAAACTGATGAAAGTATTTTTTAAATCATTACCTCTAAAATTTACTACTGACGTGTAAAGTAGTTATAAATAATAACGGTTTCAGGTTGTTAATAACGTGTTTTACAATGGTAGTATATGCAATCACACTTTATCAAATATATATCAACTCATTGTGTAGATATGTTACGTCAACAAAACCAGTAGTTTTACGTCAATCTTAAAGATACCGTTAAAACACAATAGCCAAAAGGTGCTTATCTTAATAGCAAAAAAAACCTTTTTACAACATTTTTAAAATAATTTTCCTTTACAATGTTTTAAGCACGTTCTTAAAACATCATGTACTGTTAGGCAAGGATCTTCATTTTTTTAATTTTGGAGAAATTTTTAAGTATTTCAGGGAGTTGCATAAAAACAAAAGTTTTAATACAAATTGTTATAAGTTCAATTAATTCTTAAGAGGTTGAACAATTATTTGTATTTGTTGACTTTGTAATCATTTATGTTCAATTTTAATCGGCTATGATAGTTTGATTCAAGAAGTCCATACAAACAAAGTAAAATCTTCAAAAAAAATTAACTCTATATTAAGGTGAAAGGTAAGGCGAGGTTGAATCTATCAATTAAAACAAAGACTTCCAAATTATTAATCTTATACGGATGGTAAGTCATACAATAGTCGTTTTAGTAGCAGAAATCGTAATAGTATTGAGTGCCTCTTTGAAGATGTACAATGCTTCTAGTGTAACTTAATTGAAAGTATTCGTTGAAATAAAAGATTTTATAAGGAATACGATGAACAAAAACAGTCAACTTTGTTGCCACGTCAAAGAGTTCTCACTTCCCAAAACCAATTTAATACCCAAAGAATTATCTTTATCAAGAAAACAAAATCAGTAAGAAATTTCATGAAACAAAATTAAAATTTTACAAAGTAATGAAGTTGACCAAAAATGGAAAACATGGAAAATATTGGATTACAGAGAAAAACAAATTAATATTTTAAAACATTGAAAAATCTGTATAACTTGCCAGGCTGCCATTATGTTTTATTTTTCAGACAATTGGAAGTGAACTTACAAAAAGAAATTTCTGTTATAACTATTTACGTGGAATGAATCAGAAACTGGTTTGCGTTTTTTTTTTTTTTTTTTTTTCATTTGTTTAGATTCTTTAGCAAAAATAGTTTCTTAAGCCATAAAGTATTTTTTTTTGTCTGTAATAAGCATTTATGCTTCAGGCATTTTACAGTGCCCACTTTTTAACTTGAACAACACTAGGTCATCCATACACATTACTATATATAGTAAACAAGTTAATTTAAGCTTGAAACAAATTGACCTAAAATATTTTAGTTGTAATATTTTGTTGCTAATGCAATAACTGTTATTTTTTTGATGAACGAACAATTTATATATCCCAGCTTGTACAATTAAACAATTTGTAAACTTTTTCTAAAAAAGTAAATGGAATTTTTCACATTTTAAATTACTCGTCAAAAACAGTATAAAGCCAGTCTAGCAAGTTTCACAGATTTATTAGTTGTTTAAAATATTTATTTGTTTTCCTCTGTAACAAAATATACAGAATTCAAGTATTGCAATAACTGTAATATAAATCTCGGATAATGCTTGGAAACTAGACTTCTTAGGAATTTTGATCAGTTGTTTGAGAAGAATAAAGTTTTTGGTGCCAGATTGGTCATTTAGGATAATTTAAGTACGATAGCTGTATTGGGGTGAGTTCCTCTGTGAATCATCGAAATCTGGGCTTACAAGAATTGCAAAAGCACTAATTGAGTATTTTACTAGTACTTTTAGTGGCATAGTTGCTGAGAGTACAGGTGGTGATCTCAAAGCAAAAATGGAAGCAACAATTTTGTATGTGTATAGAGATCAGAGTATTTGCTCTTCTGAAAAAGGTAAATAAAACAATGTGTATTAAAGACTACCAGGAAAAAAGTCACAGGAAAACATCAATCCAAGAGTTTTCTAGAAAGTAATTGTTTGACCCCCATTCGGACCACTGTCTTGGCCGGCATTTGAATTGCCTGGTCTCACCAATCAATCGCCCGTCCTGCATTTGAAGAGGTCTCTAGCGGGAGCAAGGTGTGTGGCGCCCTCCGAGCGGTGGGCGCGTCTGGAGTCAGTCGTCTTAGAAAAGTCAACATGGCATGACGGCATCACCATTTTTTCTGCTTCTACGTCTCGTCTCGTCTATACAGTGTTCTTTCACTTGATACTCTACTTGTACCGAATTGAATAAATCGACTTTAGAAAAGACACAAGGACGAGTGAAGTTGATTTATCTGCCCAACAACTGGTCCTTCGAGCTAGATCGCGCGTCACAGCAGTGTGAGGATCGTCTGGGTGCAACGCTGATCGTTATCATGTGAGTACATAATATATGCATTAGCATTAGGGCGCACCTCTCCACCATTGCCTCGGGAGCAATAAGCTCTTGGTAGCAAGTGATGCCACGAGGTTGATGACTGCTTGGAAAGCGGCGTGTGCCAGGTGCTGCTGGGTTATGATCTCGTCGAGGTCGTATCACCCATCAACTCGAGAGAGTCCTCTCCATGTAGTGGCCGTGGTCGCCGTGTGCCCACGCCTCATGCAGAGAACCGTGTATGTTGGTTAGGGAATGCCGCGGCCGCCATGAGCCTGCGTCGCATACCAGGCTCGCGTCAAAGCACGCTGTGTAGGTTATGAACTGTCGCGACCGCCACGTGCCCGCGCCGCATGCCACTCTTTATTGGTACTCGCCACATACGTTAAACGGAGTATATATCGAACTCTCTGTCTTTTACAGGGACGACTGCACTACGTCTTTGCTCGCGACGCAGCGATCACTCGGGAACGTCATCGCCCGATTCTCGCAGACCGCCATTGACACCCAGGATAATCAGTGGACCCTAGGTCTTGTCGAAGCTCGGTTCGAGCTTCTTGACGAGTATTGGAGTGACTTCTAGGCTAACCATGTAGCCCTGCTGGAAGTGGCCACAACTGCCATGGCAGATGCTGCGGGTAACATGTACGCCTCAGCTGAGACCGACTATATTGCTGCACGGTCCCGCATCTACGACCACGGCAGCCGCATACAGCCGAGGCCGCCTAATTTCCCGGCTCTTTCAACCAATCCCACTCAGCGTCGTGGGCCAAGACTGCCGTCCATCAGCATCCCTCAGTTTTCTGGTCAGCGGGAGGACTGGAAGTCCTTCCGCGACCTGTTCAAAGCCCTGGTCCACAACGAGCCTCAACTAACTGACGT
Organism: Copidosoma floridanum; assembly: GCF_000648655.2. The sequence continues at coordinate 495,464 of NW_019379816.1, forward strand.
CGAGCGCCTCTACTATTTAAAGTCGCTTGTGCAGGGGGACGCCAAGGCTGCTCTCGACACCGTTCAGACTGTTGGCACCAACTACAGCATTGCATGGAGCCTCCTCGAGACGCGGTATGAGCACCGCCGGTTGCTTGTGCACGGTCATTTCTTGGCGTTGCGCAGCATTAAACCCATGCAGGAAGAGTCCGCTGAAGGTCTACAGACACTGCTGGACACCCTCGAGCGCCATCAAGACCAACTCCGCGCTCTAGGTCACCCTGTGGACCACTGGGACGATTGGTTCGTCTCACTCACCGCCACGAGCTTGGATCCATCGACTAGACGGGCCTGGAAGGATGAGTTGGAGAAGCTTGAGGCATCCAGCCCGAAGCTAGGAGTTAACATAGCCACGTTTTCTGTCTTGGCGTCTTTCCTTCGTCGCGAGTGTCGCGCTCTCCGCTCTGTTGAAGCTTCTCGCGTAACACGCGCTCCTGTGCCCTCCAGATCACGTACTACGACACCCTCTTCAGCCACCCGGAGCTTCCGCACCCTTGCAACTCAAGAAAGCTCGCTCACCTGCCCTACCTGTCATGGTGCTCACTATCTAGGCCACTGCAGCGAGTTCCAGGGCTTAAACGCTATGGCCAAGAAGAACGTCGTGTTCCATGAAAGGCTCTGTTTCAATTGCTTAAATCGGGGACATTCCGTCAAAGATTGTCCGTCCAAATCCGTCTGCCAACACTGCCGCGCCACCCACCACAGCCTTCTGCATGACGGGCAGAAGCGTCACGCGGAGCGCCAGAACGATACTACCCAAGCAAAGCAGGCCAAACGCGAGGACAAGGCTCGCTCCAAAGCTGGCGATGGCAACCTGAAGCCCCAACAATGACTAGCAGTGCTTCCAACCGCCCTTGTTCAGCTCAGTAGCCACACCGGGTGCACAGTAATTGTCAGAGCACTCCTTGATCCGTGTTCTGAGGTCACCGTACTGTCAGCGCGAGTGTCCCGCCGACTCGAGGCGCCAATGGAGGCGTCTACCATTAGGCTCTCCGGACTCGGGGGTCATCCTATTGTCCGGTCAACGGCAAGAGTGCAGCTCAACCTTGTGCCACGAGACAACACTACTTACACTACTTTGATCACGCTGTCAGCCCTGTGTCTAAAACGCCTCGGGCTCTACACCCCTGCAATGTCTTTGGATCCATCAGTCCGGCAGCTTTGGGAATCCATTGACCTCGCAGATCACACCTTCGATCAGCCGAGCGAGGTTGAACTTCTCCTCGGCGCTGACGTCTATCCTCGTCTGCTCACACCCGAGTCCATGCAGCATGGTAAGTTCTTTGGTCAGCGCACAGTCGTGGGCTGAGTTCTCACGGGCCGAGCGCCCTGACGCTCATCAAGCTCCGTCCTCTCCTGCTCAAACCTACGAGACGAAGCTGCCCCAACCTGGCATCAGGAACTTGTCTTCCTACTGCAATGCTTTTGGGAGCTCGAGGACCTCCCACAGGCACGCCACCAGGTGCCTGCTGACATTGAATGCGAGCGGACTTTCTCCGACAATCGGCGCGACGAGGATGGTCGCTACAGAGTGAAGCTTCCCTCGAAGAAGGACGCCCTCCATCTCCTAGGTGATAGTCTACAGAGCGCCCGAGCATCCTTGAAGTCCCTGCAATCTCGCCTTTATCGTAACCCAGATATGGCCATCGAGTACTCTCGATTTATGGACGAGTACGTCGCGCTGGGCCATATGAGGCGATTGTCCGATGCTCTGGTCTCTGCGCCGACTCGTCCCGTGTACTACATCCCGCACCATGGCATCTGGCAGCACGGGGATTGAGGATCAAAGCTGCGCGTCGTCTTTAATGCCTCGCACGCGACCTCGAGTGGCTACAGTCTCAACGATGTCCTGCACACCGGGCCGAGGCTCCAGGCAGCCTTGCCAACGGTCCTGCTACGCTGGCGTCGACATCGCTTCGCGTTCTGCACCGATGCCCGGATGATGTTTCGCCAAATTCAAGTTAACCCTCAGGACGTTGACCTGCAACGCATCGTGTGGAGCCCCGACCCAAGCATTCCGCCTACACACTAACAGCTGCTCACAGTCACTTACGGCGTTTCTTGCTCACCTTACTTGTCACTGCGGGTCATCCAGCAGTTGTGCGAGGATGAAGGCCACAGGTGGCCTGGAGCTGCAACTGCTGCCATACGTGATCGCTATGCAGATGACATCCTATCCAGCGCTGACAATCTCGATGCCGCACGTGAACTCTAAAACCAGCTTATCTGCCTGTTGCAAGGTGGAGGGTTTCCGTTGAGGAAATGGGTAGCCAACGTGCCTGAGCTCTGAAACGACCTCCCAGAAGAAGAGCGCCTTCGCTCCACTTGGCAAGAGCTAGCCACTGATGGTTTTGTGAGTGAACTCGGTGTTAGCTGGGATCCAGCCTCAGACCATTTCCGTCTTACTCCTCCCCGAGTTCAGGCTCAAGATACAAAGCGGACGATTCTCGACGCTTTGGCATGTCTTTTTGATCCGTGTGGCTGGCCCCTACCATCCTAAACGCCAAGTTTCTGCTCCAGGATTTATAGCGCGCTGGACTCGACTGGGATGAGGTCGTGCCACCGTCAATGGCCCGTCAGTGGTCAGCTTTCGCCTCCGAGCTTCAGGCGATCCATGGGTTTGCTATCCCACGCTGGATTGGATGGTCGCTCGATTTGGATCTGCAGCTCCACGCCTTCTCCAATGCAAGCCACCGCGCCATGGCAGCTGCAACTTTTTCTCGACTTACCGACTTAGTGCGCTGCCACATTCTTTTGGCTAAAACCAAGCTCGTTTCAATCCGAACTCTAAAGCCAGCTTCTTCGCCCCAGCCTCGGATGACGATACCTAATCTTGAGCTCCGAGCCGCACTACTCGCAGCCAAGCTGCTTCAATTGACATCAATGGAGCTCGGTGTCCCTATCGAAAACTGTCGTGCGTGGACTGATTCCCAAATTGTTCTGCGCTGGCTTCGTTCCATGGAGCCCACAGGGAATGCCTTGGTCGACAACTGTGTTGCCCACATCCAGGAGGTACTACCGTCGAACATCTGGCACTATGTGCCAACCTCATCAAATCCAGCTGACGTCGCGTCCCACAGCGCTGATGCCGGCCAACTTCATCTACAGAGCTCGTGGTGGCATGGTCCAGCCTGGCAGTCGAATGGCCCAGAGTGTTGGCCGCACGAGGATTTGGTTACACGGCCATCGACACCTGTAACCTGCTGCGTCGTCCAGTGGCCCGAAGCCCATCTGCTCGATCGATTCTCCGACCTTGGCACCTTGCTCCAGGTTCTTGCCCGTTTGCGCCGATGGGTTCGTGCTCGCCTCGGTCGGACACGTGACCGGCCAGTGACACCCTTCTTGACCGCGATCGAGCTGAGAGATGCGTTCCTGGCCTGTGTTGGTCTAAGTCAAGAACGCGCCTTCACAAGGGAGCTTTTGCTCCTTCGATTCGGGCGTCCTCTACCGAAGAATCATCCACTAGCTTCCGTTGCTGCGTTTATCCACACTGATGGAGTCCTCCGGGTTGGCGGGCGGATTCAGCACTCTGCGCTGACCTACGACGAGCAGCATCCTCCGACCATCCACGGCTCCTACAACCTATCTCGCCTCGTCTTGTCCTGGGCGCATTCTCGCGCATTGCATGGAGGTTTCAGGGTCACCAGCACTAACGTTGCAAGACGCGCCTGGATCATTGGCGGTTCCCGTCGAATCAAGACTTTTTTGCGGCATTGTCTCCTTTGCGCTCGCTTGCGAGCACGGCCTGCGTCTCAACAGATGGCCCCCCTTCCTTGGTCCAGGGTCACACCCTTTCGCGCCTTCGGTCGTACTAGGGTTGACTATGCAGGCCCCTTTGACATACTCGCCACCAGAGGACGAGGGATCCGCACTTCAAAGGGGTACATCGCCCTCTTTGTGTGCTTGACCACGAAGGCCGTGCACCTTAAGCTGGTTGGAGATCTCTCTGCTGCCTCGTTCTTGGCTGCTCTCACGCGCTTCTCTGGTTGCCGTGGCCGTCCGTCCAAGCTATGGAGCGACAACGCTACCTGTTTTCGTTGAGCTGACCACGAACTCCGGGAAGCACTGCAGCAGGTCGAGCTGGAGGGCGAGTTCATCGCAGGAACCCTGGCTAACCAAGGTATCGATTGGCACTTCATTCCGCCTGGAGCTCCTCACTTTGGTGGTCTCTGGGAGGCCGGCATTAAGTCCATCAAGGGATACCTCCGACGTGTCATTGGCAGCTGACACCTCACTTACGAGGAGCTCTCAACAGTGTTAGTTAGCATCGAAATGGTGCTCAATAGTCGACCGTTGGTCCCACTCTCTGGAGAAGCCGATGACCATGAAGTGCTTACGCCCGGCCATTTCATTACCGGAGCCCCTCTAAACTCTATCATCGAGGCCTCTCCTGCAGAGCAGTGTCCCAACAGGTTTGCCCATTGGGAGCTTGTGCGCAGCCTTCGAGCTCAGTTTTGGACGCGCTGAAGCCGGGAATACCTTAACACCCTTCAGCAGCGCCCTAAGTGAGCCACGCCACGCCAAAATTTCGCCGTTGGAGACGTCATAGCTGTCCTCGATCCTACCCTCCTTTCCGTGGTCGGCCGCTGGCCTCTTGGACGGATTCTCCGTGTGCACCCAGGCCACGACGGGCTAGTTCGAGCCGCCGTCATCAGAACCTCCACGGGCGAGTACCTCCAGCCAGTCACCAAGCTCGCACTTCTGCCGGTCGAGACTACGAGTGGGCGTCCTTCATCACCTGTCCACAGTGCTCCAGATGACACGCGTACAGCGAGCGGGACTACTGTTTTGTTCCAGGAACAAGGTGGGCGGGATGTTTGACCCCCGTCTGGACTACTGTCTTGGCCGGTATTTAAATTGCCCGGTCTCACCAACCAATCGCCCGTCCTGCATTTGGAGAGGTCTCTAGCTGGAGCAGGGTGTGTAGCGCCCTCCGAGCGGTGGGCGCGTCTGGAGTCAGTCGTCTTAGAAAAGTCAACACGGCATGACGGCATCACCATTTTTTCTGCTTCTACGTCTCATCTCGTCTACACAGTGCTCTTTCACTTGATACTCTACTTGTACCGAATTGAATAAACCGACTTTAGAAAAGACACAATGGCGAGTGAAGTTGATTTATCCGCCCAACAGTAAATACAATGCGGTATCTTAACAACGTTGAAAGATAACTCCTGCAGCATCAACCGAGGTAAAAAAAATTCTTCAATTACAGTATAGCATCTAAATGCCCTAGATCAAAACACTTTTCTAGGTCTGAAGCATTATCTTTTCGCGTAGCAGCAGCTATGTATCATAAATATTAAATCCTACCTACATTGACAAGGTTTTTAAAAAATTGCGATTGAGTCCACTCTGAAGTGGTTCCTATTACAGAATAGTGAAACAGGGAAAACTGGTTAAAAAACATTAATTTGCACCCAGTCAAGCAATAAAAATGTGAATATTGGTCTCAGTGAAATGTAAGAAATTCCAATGATTGTTTCAGTGATGCAAAATATCCAGCAGCAGTACCTAATTGTCATATTCAATGTATCAACTGATTTAAAAATAGTTTAATATCTTATTTTGACATCTAGATTACTGCCTTAAGTTTACATAACGATCTCATATGCCAGGTATTAACTATTATCAGGTCAATCTCATTTTTTTCAAATTAGATTTTAGAAAAATATATTCTTAATCACCCATATTACAACGGCAAAACATGTTAAGATGCTCACATTGTTTTAACTACACTGATAAAGCCGACGGTTTGAATTAAAACAAGACTAACAGTGAAGAAAGTATAGTTGTATCATTAAAAGCGTAAGTTATTGTAACTTAAGCTAAGGGCGTAACATCGACACAACTAATTTTTTTTACAATTGTTTCATCCATTGATTTAAGCTTTTATGATGTACGAACTAAGACCTGATAAGTTAATCTAGAGTATGTAGTAAATTCTTTAAATGGATCTACAATTGTTGAGATACGTTGCATCTTTTGAAGAAAAAATTACCTGAATCTGTAAAAAGTAAGCTTTCGTTTTCTCAAGAAGTACTGGTCAAAATTTTCCTGTCCACTGAAAGTGTGGAAAATTTTCACGATGCTTTTCAAAGTAAAAGGATTTTAATACAACTAGTTAATTTACCACGCATTTGTGCTAAAGTATGGTAAATCTGTGTCAAAGCTGAAGGCAATTGTAGAAAGCTAAGAATATCTCCAAAAAAAGAAAGCTTTCAAAATAAGTCATTTATACAAATAAACAAAAACTAGCAGTGTTGGAAAATGTGATTAACAATAAATGGCCAAAGAAGGAATCCTTAAGAAAGTATAAGTTTATGCCTACCAAGAAGTGCACAAGTGGTATGAAACTATTATAATCTATGAGTGTTTATAAGAAATTGTGAGTAATTTTTAGTGCTAAAATTATTAATGCTGTATATGATAAAATTAAAAACAAATGTGTTTACGAATAAAAAAAATTCATAAATATGTTTGTTCAGAAGACTAGTAAAAACTAAAATTATTCAGTATCCTATATAGATAAAAAATCAAAACTAAAAATATGATAAGTTACGAACAAACAAAATGACGTCAACATGACATAATTTTTTGATTAGAATCATATAATTTTTCATAATATTAAAAATGTATTTAATACACCATTAAACATCTGGAATGAGTCCATTTTTAATATCGCGTAAAAGTACCCACTATTTTTAAATTATTAGGGAAAATATAATTATATTAAATTTAAATGACTTAAAAAGCGCAAATTTTTTTCTTGACTGACAAACACGGCTTCGTTGTATGCAGATGGAAATAAAATGAGTCGATTACTTTTGGATAGTCTATTGCAGTACTTACTATGGCTACAAATATTTCACCATAAAAGCTTTGGTATTAATTGAGAATTTAATGACTTCTTTACTGTACAACTCCTTAGTGTGTTATGTTTCAAAATTGTATCTCTCTTACCAAGTAAATGTAATAACTTTCAGGCAAAATATCTCCAAGTCCTACATGACTGCAGATATAAACGAGAAGACTGTTAGAATCACCAAGTCGTAGATGATCATTCAACTTTCTTCGCTGGTACCACTAAATCTTCTAAGCTGAATCACTTTTTTCCTTATTATTTAGGCAAACCCCCCCCCTTTTTTTACAGTTTTCGCGACAGCCCCTCCCCTCACTGGGCAGTTTTAAAGATATTTTTTTACTTCTGTCAAGAAGCTGTTAATAAACCGTGGAAAATTCCGAGGCCCACTGTAACCTTATCACTATCTAAAACCTAATAAACTTTATTTGACAGAAGACAGAAGCATCTTAAAATCATGTACATCAAAATCTAATCTTTAGGTTCTTACTTGTTTATTTAAATGATAGTTTTGACTAGAAATTATTTCCAGAAAATTTTTTTTCTACAGATTTTCATGACTGCTTATGATGAATCTACATCAAAGATGTATTTTTTTATATATGAGACACTTAAGGTATTTGGAAAAAGATTCACCTATGTAAAGAAGCCTCCTTTAGGTTATAAAAAATAAGTAAATTATACTTTAAGATTCCTACGTTATCAGTTTTATAAGAATTTTCATTTGGCAGTCTCAAATCAATTAAAATTTCAGATGAATTTCACTTTAAATTGACATTAATAAAAAAATGTATACTTTTGCTTGTGTAGAAAAGGAGAAATAAAAACAAAAAATTAAATGCGCAGGTGACAACTAATTTATGAGCAGAAATGATAGAGAGAAAAAACGAGTTAATAACCTTAAGAGACTTACGAATAATTTGCAAGTTTTTATATTAGTTACAGTCATTACGTGTAAGCTACGTGAATTGAAAAAATGTATTCAAGAACAATTTAAGAAGCAAAAGAACGTTAAAAGATACAAAAAATGATTATGAATCCTGACGACCCTAAGGTATGTTATTTCTATAATTAAAAGTAAAATATAGAACCAAAAAAAAAATATGAAATGGTTCTAAATTTTAAAACTTTAAAAACAGAAGTTTGTAGGAAGAATTTTTATTTATGTGCAGGTCTAAGGAAATTCAACATTTTAGTTACTTTATCCTATAGTACTTCAATTTGATAAAAACTACGTCAGTATAGGTAAAAATGTATTTAAAATTTTACCTTATTTAAAAGCAAAACAGTATCAAATTTTTTAAGACTAACCCTTGAGACACAGTTATTCATCTATTATGTTAAAACTTATATACTTATAAATAATATGAACTACATTTACGTTTTACATTCATTATAAAAAAATTTTGTCATATTACATGTACATGTTTCATTTAAAATTAATTGTCATTTCTTTGAGTTTTAAACTGAAATCATTCTTTAACCTAGCAGTTTTTCAACTATTGTCTGTGATTAAGATTTTTGATTAACTGGATACGCATCTATCTTTACCATTCAAAGTGGTACTTAACTGAAATAAATACTACTTTTTATAACTGATTTAAGTATGTGTAAAATTATTTGCTATAATAGGAATTTCAGAAATTATAAGGGAATCATGCGGTGAATACAGTAAAATGTACTTAACGTGTTGCATACTTAATTATTATTAATCTATTTCTGAACACTCCGTAGACTCACCATCCAAGGCAGTTCTTATTAGTAAGACCTTACCATAGTTTTAAGTGGATTTTTTTTTGTTTACAAGGTGGGACATGAATGTTTTTAGTATCGGGGTCACCATAGTTGACAGTTATAGTCTAATGTAAATGTTACTGTAAGTAAAAAACACAAGATATTACTACTACGCAAAATATCGCATGGTTGATAAATTTCTCTACTCATTGTACGCAGTAACTCTTCAACAAAAAAACTATTATCATTAGAATAGTCTATATAAGTGAAACCTCTTGATAAGTATTTAGGATATAATTTATCTTTCATTTTCAGACCTTGTCAAAATACTCATAAAAAAAATATTAAAGATAGAAATAAAACTACTTATTTGACAAAATGTAACCTCAATCAAATGAACAAGTAGAGTAGATGGAAGAATATTGTCGAATATTATCGACATTTTCTCCTTTCCTCTTGCTCCTTTATCATAATTAAAGACATGATAATATGATAACCTAGGTGATTTCAAAATATAACTATATTTATTGCTCAGTAATTAATAATTTTTCATAATTTTTAAAAGCTTCTTCAGGATTACATTTCCTGTCGACGTTATTTTTTATCATGATATGTTATGCTTTTATCTTTGCAATATATTTTTATAATGATACAACGCTCTTATAATGTACAAATTTTAAGAGCACAGGACAGTGTAAGTAGCTTGTCATACCAACGTCGTCATGATATGTAATCCTATGGAGGCCATTCAAAGTATGAAGAAATATTGAACTTTGAACGATAAATAAAATAATGCTCTGAAATCACCTAGTTTGTTATTTTACTATATCATTTTTGTCAAATATGTTTCAAAAACTATTACTTTCTTTCACACCATCTACACATGAAAAATTTACTTTTTATTATTTTTCTACACGTGTATATACATATATATGATGCAATTTTTATTCACCGTGAGCAGTAATTATTTTGCTCGCCGTTTTATGAAGAAATGAGACAAGCACCACTAACACCTTTAATTCCTTGATTTCCATACAAAGTACTTTTGTACGATACGCACACGATCTATTGAGAGCTCTAAAGCGAATTAATTTTTCAATGAATTTTATAACATACGTACCCAAGTAAGTTTAATGTAACATTGATACGCAGTAATTTGTGGAGCGTAATAAAAATATGGAAGAATAGAATTGAAACGTTTTGTTCTAGATTATCGACGATTTTTTTTGATATGGCAGTGTCAATGATCTTAGTCGTGAAGCCAGATCTAGAAAACATTTATATCTCATCATTTTCTCCATACTTTTCTGGCTTTTTATTAAGTACTGTGTATTAATGTTGAAATTGACTTGTTTGATTATGTTAGAAATTCAATTAATTAAATAATTATATAATTCAAGAGCTCTGAACAGTTCATCTGCGTATTGCAAAAAATTCATAGTATTAAATATCGTAAAGAGCAAAACCAATTGTTTTTCTTCCTTAATATTATATGTATATACATACATATACATACATACATATATATATATATATTTATATATATGAGAACGTGCGGTGGCTCAGTCAGCTAGGTCGTAGGTTGGCATGCGTGAGACCGTGGTTCGATTCCCGGCCAGTGCGGCTTTTCGGGCAAGTACCTCTGTGATTTCTTACACTTGCTTTTTTACCACACAATGCTCCTTGAGGAGGGCTTAGGCGACCTTCTCGCAGCAAAAATTGCCTAATCCCCCCTACCCCCCTCCTGTAATGAGAGGCCTCCCCATCATTCTTTCCTTCCTTCTCTTAAGTGCTAAGTGCCCATAGTAGTGCCCTCATCAAAGGAGCCGGACGTAGAGCACTATAATATAAAAAAAAAAAAGTAGGTACATGTTAGGAACAAGACGTGATTCTTCTGTTCTTTTTCAAANTATATTAGCCTCATAGCAAAGTAGGCTAGCTTCAAAAGAACTTTTGACCAAAGATTTATTAGTTCACATTGCATTCTTTGATTCCTACCTTGTCTTGACACACAAAATACTTGTGATTGTTCTGCATAGCTACTTACAGCTAGTAGGTGCACAAATTGCCATTCTAATTCCTCACTAAGTTCTGCGTATCAATTTTAAATTAAGCTTGCTCGAGTTTGTGAGTTATAAGATTGGTTGAAAAATAGAATAATTAAAGCAATTTTAGCAGACTGTATGCAGATTACATGCTAACATATACAGTATTGAGTATGGCAGAGGGCGAAAACGTTTGTTTTACCTAGATTAATATACTCAGATTTCAGTTGCATAAGGTTTTTTCAAGGTATTCATTCTATTTTACGAATGGCAGCTAATAAATAGCAAATAAAGTCTTGCTGCATGTAGAATTTACCCAACAAAACAAAGAAATAAGGTGCGCTGCACAGAGAAACAAGGAGCACTGATAGCCGAAAACTAAGAGCCTACGTTACAATACTGTTTTTTCTGAGTGCACACAGTATTTCTTCATAATGTTATCCAAAACTATTCAATGATTTTATCGATATTGGTCCTGTTGTAAAAAAAAGTATTTTTGGGACCTAAAGGCCTAAAATTTTTAATATTTAATATAGATTTACTTTATGAATAAAATTTTTTCAGTTATACATCTATAGGCACGTTCTGCGCTGGAGTAAACTAACGATGCTAAAATTTTGACCTTGAAAAAGTATGTAACAGGAGTAAATGTTTTACTATATTCACTCCTTTCCTACCATGCCTCACCCCAGCCATTGTACCACCTTATGCCATATCATTCCATAAAAGCACGTACGTAAGAATGCTTGTTTAAAGTTTTTATCATCATTTTTCACCTTAATCAAAATAAAATGATAAACGATATCAAGGAAAATCACGCTGGTGACCTCCTACATACGAATCATGCATCGTATCTACTCTGTAAGGAGCTACCCACGTATGAGGAAATCTCTTACTTCTTTTTATAGTGTGCCTAACAACTGATTTTAAGTTTCAATATTCTTTTACTGTTCATGGAGAAACATAGTTCTGTTATGTATTATAATAATTGATAATTCATTCTTCTTATTCAATCATTTATTTCATAACCTCAGTATTTTTATTTTTATAGTAGCTATTCTTTATATTTTTAAACGATTATTTGATTATAATTTAAAATAAATTACAGTTAAATCAACGATCTTCAATTTTTTTTAATAGTTTTTTTTTATTATTGGCATATCCATACAAGGTCTTATAAATAAATTATTACATTTTTATAGTGTGTTTTTTCTTGTAATTTTTTTGTTCTTAAATAACGTGATTTTTAGAGTTAAGCTGCATTTATTTGTATGTAATTCAACTCTATTCAGAATAAATCAGTACTACAAGATGTTTTTCCTCAACCTTTTAGATATGTATTGTAGGTATTATAAATGCAACCAAAAATAAGTGTGGGAGAGTATGTAACAGATGTGAGCCTGGCATTACATATTTTATTAGCGTACACAAGTTTTTTTTACATAAACAGAAGATTTGATGAAAGCTCATAGTCATGTTCTAGTCAGCCTGGCAGCATTCATGCTATGGCTTTACTTTTAACTTTTCTTATCTACGCATTTTACTGTTTATAACTGTTTACTCATAAAATATAGAAACATCCATTAAATTAAATATAGAAACCATACTCACTCCACTGTAGGAAAACAAAAGCACACTAACTATTATGAAAAAAACAAGGACATTAAAGTTGTGAGCACAACTATCACTGTTGCAAAAACATATTAGAAATAAATTCAAAAACTTTTATACTTCAAGTTGTGCGTGTAAGTATAGGTTATTGGGCATTCATTAAATAGATTGTAAAAGCTTTAAGACCGTTCTATAAGCTGATTCGTCTCTAACTACGGCCGATACATCTTCACAAAATTATTCCTGACATGAAAAATAATGAAAAAATTTTTTAATTAAAACTTGGCAACTTTGTTTTAATAGTTACATCTTTTAACTAATGTAGAACTAAATCTCAATGATATAAAAGTAAGAAATTGTAATAACTGCCGGCTGTAACAGTAATAGAAATAAATGTTTCAAGTAACAATTTAATGGAACGTTGTTCAGTAGTATTAACGTATTATTTCTCTCAGATAGAGGTTATTTAAATAAATTTTCTCTAGTTAACTATTTCAATAGGAAGAACCAAAAATGAAAAGGTTGAAGTTTTAATAGTTATTTTTAGAAAAGTACTTTTTTTTAAATATACGAATTGTACGTTAATTTGTTACGTAACGTCATTACTAGTTATTTCAGAACTTTTTTATAAATACACACGATAATTCTAATGATTACAAAGTTGATTGCCATCTTTATTAATATTTATTATATTAATGACAATGTCATAATGATAATAATGATAATGATTATGGTAACGATACTAATAATGATCATGTTGCTAAACAAAATAATAATAATAATGGCTGTGTGAATGTCAACGATTGTACTTGTACGAATAAAGTTTATTACTAAAGTTATTATTACAGTCATCATGTTTTTATCATAGAATTATACAATTTTCCTTGAATAACCATTTCATTTTATTTCGGTACAACTAAAGCAGTTGAGTGTTCGAGTAGTGGAAAGTGGTGTAGCTAAAACTATCACATAACTGCCTAACTACATGTATAGGCAAGTGATCAGCAACTACTGTGTCCTAATGTTATACATAAAAAGAAAAGAAAAAAAAGCAGACACTAAAAAGCTCAATGTGTCTGTGAAATATGATTAGATAGTATGTGTGTGTAAAATAGAAAGGAAGGAGAGAAGCTGGCGACAAGTCACGGAACAATTGAAAGTGATTTCATTGCGTTGTCACATCAGCAATTTACTTTTTTAAATCTCCACCTTTTTACTGATTATTAGAGCGATGGAGGTTTTCGATGAAAAGGGGGGTATAAGCGCATTCATTCAGGCATACTGCATAGCATACAAATAGCAGTAAGAGTAGCAACAATAACAGTATTGCATAAGGCAGCTGAAAAAACAGAGACCAGACCAGAGTTTAAAAAATATATAGAATGTGACAGCTTAAAGGGGCTTAGCAGTCAGATAGAAAAAAAGTGTAGTAGTAGCTGATCAAATCGCTGGAAGTTATTCTTGCAGCTAAGGCACCGCCAAATCCAGGACAAGTAAAAGCATATGATAAGAAACCACTTGAAAATTGAACCATAGTTAGTTTATAGTAGCAGAAGTTGTAATGCCAAGTCTGGCAACCAGTGGTGGGGACGTTTAATTTTTTCATATTTTTGGAGTTCATAAAAATTTTTCATATATTCATTGTAAAATTTTTGTGTAATACGAAACTGGTTCTGTAAGAGATCAAGGATAAAGTAATAATTCGACACAATAAGTACACGTATAAAGTCAATGTGATAATGGCGTATTTATTAGAAGTACAATATACAAGCCTGCCAGATGTCTTACTCGTCTCATGGCTCGACTCTCTCTGCTCTACTTACTTGCTTACGGTACTAAAGGTACTCAATAGTTTTTCACTTACGCATGTATACTACATTTATATAATTGGTACCTGAGCCGCTATATTACTCTCTCGCTCATCCATTATCACATATACCACAACCGCTTTCTCTTTAGTTTTTGTTTATGGATTGCTGCTTAGCCTCTAGTCTAGCAAAACATCTCAGAAAACTAGTATCGCGTTTTTTCTCTTTGTTTCTTTCATTTCTCTATCCGCACTTATCAGTTGGTTGCTTCTTGTACTTAGCATTTACTCCATTTTTGTTTTTACTTTTTAGATTGAAATAATAATCGACTTCTACATTTTTCCCTTTTTTTGAAAGAGAACCAAGATTTATTCATATTATCTGATTAATATGATGCTTAGTTATACAGCCGTTGTCGAATTTGATCGTATACGTGACAGGTGATAACTGTTCTTCGATCGTCGCTGTAGTGTTATTGTTCGAATTTCATCTGAGATTTCTCGCGTTCACTATTTCATTCTTATTAAAATTACATTTACGATCCCCGTCCTTGAAACGCGTTTGATCAAATTGACATTTTTCTACGTATGTTTTAGTATTAGGTTTTAATAATTCTAAACTGCTTTTGATTGTACGATAAAACATAAAGTGAGGTGGTTTCTGATTTGTTGTCCAATACTCCGTATTTTGATAATCGAATAAAAATTTATTTTAAGCTACATCCAATGTAAACCAATTTTGTATCATTTTACTTACCTTATCTTTAACTGTGCTAACAAAATTTTCCGCAGCTCCATTTGTTGCTGGGTGAAATGCTGGAGTGAGTACATGTGTGATTTTTTTTTTTTTAAACAAGTTTTAAATAGATCGGATGTTAACTATGGACTATTATCACTTACAATCATGTTTGGTAGTCTGAACCTTGCAAACAAAGTATCAAGTTCTTGAATTGTCTTTTCAGATGTAGTATTTTTTTCATATTTACTACTTCGAGCCATTAAGTACGCGCATGTACAATAACCAAAAACATTTTGCCGTGAAATAGGCCCATTAAATCGATTTGCGACCGGGACCAAGGTTCGATTTGCAACAGCCAGGGTGTCAATGAAGTTTTTGCACGTTGTAACGTGATTCTAGACAAATTTTACAAGTTTTTGCCCAATCCTTAACATCTTAATTGATATTGGGCCATCAAAAATAATTTTTGGTATTTATTTCATTTTTATTATACCGAGATACGTAGCATGTATTTTTTGCAGTAATGTCCTTGTCAATTCATTTGGAATCACCAATTTGTGCCCACATGCAATACCTTCGTAATATATACACATTTCATTTTTTTTAACGTAAAATGCTTGTTCTACTATAGATAGTTCCTCAGTTTTGGGCCAAGTTTTTGTATATAATGCTTTATTTTTGTCAATACAACGTCTGCATCTGTAAACTTTCGTAGTGTATCAAAATCAACAATTGACTGCTCAGACCATTCTTTCATGTAGTGAATGTTTGTAAATTTATGGCCAAAAACTCTCGTACTATCTTCTATCGGTAAGCGCGATAATGCATCGTAATTACCGTTAGCTTCCGATTTTACAATAGCTACTGTATATAGATACCCAGATAAAAAATATGCCCAGCGTAGTAGCCAGCTATGTAACATGAGGGACATAGTTTTACTGCCGAAAATAAATTCAAGTGGTTCATGATGCGACTTAAGTATTATTTGATTTCTGTACGCGTACTAATAAAACTTTTTAAATCCAAAGATGATAGAGCCTACTTCTTTGTCTATGATGGCTCTGTGCCTTCCATTTTTTGGAATTATTTTTGACGCGAAAGCTATAGGGCATTCACAGCCATCAGCATATCGGTGCTAAAATCACTGATAAACCTATATCACTCGCATCGCACGCTAAAACCAGCTATACTTTTGGGTCATACAAAGCTAGTACCTAATCGTTTATTATTAATTATGTAATCTTATATTTTTATTTCAGTCTTAAAAAAATCGCAGTTATCAATATTTACCCACATACCTACTTTTTCAATGCGTGTAAGAATTTTTGTAAGTATGTTTATGTGCTCTTTATTTGTTCTACCAGTGCAAACACGTATTGTCTATATAGATTTCTGTATTTTTTATGCCTTTCAAAATATCTCTTTCAATATATCCTGACATTCCCCTGGGCTAGAAGCTATACTTTCGCTAAGTTTCGTGTACTTAAATAGTCCGTCGTGCCTAATTATTGTTAGTGCGTCTTTAGACTCGTCATCTACTGCAAATTGCATAAATGCGTGTCTAAGATCAATTTGAGACCATCTATTACCTACTTTCATTATATTAAAAATTGTCTCTTTCACTGAGATAAGGTACCTTTTTATAACGAGTTGTAGATTCACTTTAAGCATAAGTTTCCACATATTCTAACGTCATCGTTTTTTTAAAGCCAGGATAATGGGTGTTGCCCATGCGCTGCAAGATACAGGTTCTAAATTACCTAATTCTACCAATCTTTTTATTTCCTTAAAAATTTTCGGCATTAAAGCGAACGGAGCATGGTGAGGCTTTAATTAAATTGGTTTCACATTCTCCTGAAACACTAAATGTACTTTTCTACCTGTATAACAACTCTGAGTATTAGAAAAAAGTATAGGAAATCTGTTAAACATTTGATCTTCGACTAAGGTACTATTAATTTCATAAATTTCCTTGGCACTAGATGTACTGAATTTTAACGGCCATGAACTAAGTGCTGCGACTCATTGTCTACCTAAGAGAACAGGACCTTTTTTCTTTAATTATATAAATATCTAAAAAATTTTCAATGTTATTAAATTGTACTTTAACTTTCTTTAGCTTACCAATTGGATGTAACGGTTGTTCGCCGAAACAAGTTAGAATAAATTCGCTCTTTTTTAGCGGGACACTAGGGAAGAATTTTTGTTTATCGTTCTCTGACATAGCCGTAACAAATGTGCCAGTACTTTCATTTTTGTTTTAACATCATTCACCACAACTTTAGTATACCAAGGTTCTGCAATAATTTTGTTACACTCAGCTTTCGCATTTTCGATTATTAAATGGAAGTCACTACTGGACGAGCTATTGTCATAAGAATCATCATTTTTGGTCATGTGTACATGATTACACTTATTTTTAGTCATTTTACTTAAAACGGTAAGCTTACATTGTTTAAGTATATGGTCTACCGTGCTTACCTATGCACATTCTTTCTAAGTGCTCCTTTTTATTACAATAATTATACACTTTGTCCCTTCATTTGCACTCATGGAGCTTATGTTCATTCACCGCACCGCAACAAAAACAAATATAAATATCTCTTTTTTAATTGGCCAATTTGTGGTTCGCATCGAAATTACCTGTTTTCTTCTGTTGAAAGTCGCTGCCTGATGCTCGTTGCCGATTTGCGGTGTCCACGTACTGTACTATTAAGTTGAACCATTGTTGCGTAATATTGCTAGATTTTCGTTAAGAGATAATATATTGTTAATCAGATTTTTATCAAAAGCTTGCATTATGCAAATGATATCTTCTTTTCTTAAATCCTTGATTTTTATAGATATAACGTCCATGTGTAATGCTTGGTAATAACACTTTCACTGAGCACCTGTTGTCGTTTTTTTTTCTTTTTTTTTTTTTTTCAATGTAGTTACATAAGTCCGAATTATCCTCGTCGCCAGTTATAAGAGATCAAGAGTAAAGTAATAATTTGACACAATAAGTACACATACAAAGTCAATATGCTAATAACGTATTTGTTAGAAGTGCAGTATACAAGCCTGCCAGATATCTTACTCGTCTCATGGCTAGACTCTCTCTGCTCCATTCGCTCCCTTGCGGTACTAATAATACACAATAGTTCTTCACTCATGCATGTACACTACACTCACATACTTGTTACCTTAGCCGCTATATTGCTAGCTCGCTCATTCATTATCTTATATACCACAGTTTCTAATTAAAATATTGCATTTTTAAATTATTATTTCTTCTGAATATTGATGCCATACACGTGAAGTGGGGAAACAAGGCAACGAGACAACCCATAACATATTGTACTGTTATCTCCGGGTAACACCAAACGGTCTGGCATTATAAAACATGCTTTATTAAAAAATGTAATATATTTTTATCCAAGCCAGACACTTTTAATGGGGCAAGTGCCCCACCAGACATCGCAAAAGAGCAAAATTAGTTTGAAATATTGTAAAATTCAATATTTAAATACAACATGACTTAAAATGTTGAAGTGTTGTATTTCAACGGAACAGTAAAGGTAGTTAGTTGGTTTAAGCCACTAAAAAAACAAAAAGCTGTAAAATTTACAATTAATCCTTGATTTTAATGTTACATAAAACTTATGATGGTAAGAGAGACCTATCTTAAACGTGTTCAATATGTGTCTTAAATGAGAAAAAAATCGATTATAAAAGCAAGTACGATAATGTGTAAGAATTACTTCGTACATGATACACTCATAGTGCAAGGACTAGAGGACAGTTTTACTAGTTACCTTGATCTAAAAAATAATCATAAAATTATAAAATGAGTAGCTTTTTTGAAAGGAATATGTTAAAGTTGTGAAAAAAGGGGAAAAAAAAATTAGTCAACTCACCACTACTTCTTATTTTAATCAATCACTAAGAAAATTGACACTCACCACATTTTTAAATGAAGTTAGCAGCAGAAGCATAAAATCACTATACACGCAAAAAGGTCTGCACTATGTAAGACAGTGCTGTCGTCACCTTAATACCTTGTGCACGTTTGCCTCGTAAGATAGCGTGTACTGCACGGTATTTTTACGTGTAGGCACGTCTACCTTCTGTGTATGCTACACAATCTGTAGATCTGCTCTCACACGCTCTTTTGACCTGCGTGCACGGCATTTTCTGTTGAATGAATAGGGGGACTTAAAACAGTGTATGATAATACAGTAACTCAGTACTATCATTGATGATTTTTTTATTAAATACAAATGAAAGGTAAAAAATATTATTAATAATAAATGTACAGTCAGTAAAAAAATCACAATACGTATCTATTTACAACGTATAAGTCATCATTTTTGAAAAAAATAAGGAATGGAGTAACAGTAATTGAGGAGTCGTTATGTATGTATTCGCACGTTTCTTTTTCGACAAAAACAGAATCTGCTGAAAAATGAGAATCAAATCCGATTTGTTTCATTGGAACGTACTTAAAAATAATTTTCTCATCCACCACAAATATATTTATTATTTTGCCGTATTGTATACCATCATTTTCGACAATTTTTGCAACTACGCACGTATTTTTTTTAGTAACAAATCCATTTATAGTAATTTTACTTAATTCAGTCCTGTTACAAGCTAAAGGAAACAAAATATTTACCTCAGAACCAGCTACTGCTGAGCCTTTGAATACATGCATTTTGTTATACTTTTCAAAAGGCTGCAACATTAAACTAAGTTGTATTTAAATCCCAACAGTCTTTGAGATGTTTCGATTAGACGGTGTGTTTTGCAAGATTGCCTTTACTTCACGGTGTTTAGACTTAAATTGCATTGATGATGAGTTTATTGCTGGGCCGTTTTGAATTATTATTCTGATGTAGTGTGTTAAAAAATAAAATTTACTCTTTAAATATCCGAATAATTGTTTGTATAAATCATGGTGTTCTTTAATTAAAATGTCCAGTAACAAAATGTGTGATTTTCGTAGCGTGGGTGATGACAAAATACAAAATAGTTCACTTAATTTTTTGTATACTTTCCAAATCATATTACTGCGTGGAACTTCGTCACTTACCAAGATTCCAAAATATCTGGTGAAAAATAATAACTCACTTGCTGACATTTTAAATTTTTTGTTATTTTTTACATATTCAAAACTGTTACGTGGGATTCTAAAGGTTCGGGGTGCTTAATAACAACGCAGCAGGTAACTCAATCAATTACTTTATTGCTACATTCCTTGAGGGAAGGCGCTTTGCGGTCCCGAGTTACTTATTGCGACTATCCTCCTTCTAGTCCCGACGTTCAAGAGCCCTATGGCCACTGCTGTAGACCTTTTTATGCTCTTTCTTCCCCCACTTGTGCTCCTTCCTAATACTAATAGCTGAGGCCCATCCCACGTAGTATGTTCCATACTGTACGTGACAATACTAATGGGTGGAGGGATATTGGAAGATTTATGTCCAAAATCAAGTGTTCGTAAATAATAGTTAAGAAATTCTGTCGTAAAAAATTTGTTTTCTAACAACGACAGCAAGACTTCGGCTATGACGTAATTACACACGCCCTCATACAGATCGTGCATAATATCAACACTTTGATTTTGAATGACATAAAAATCAATTAACTGATTAAAAATACAGGGTTCCTTGATCTGAAAATACTAATTGTCGGATATCTTTCTCGTAGTTGTTGGCAGTTTTAAGTAACGGGGAATATTCTCTCGTTCAAGTTGAAGTAAGGTCAGGCACGGCATAGTATATGTTACAGAATCTTGTACCAGAGAAGCACTCACTAAACCCAAAAATACCATTTATACCTAAATTGTCGCCTAATATTAAACTAGTTATAAAAAATATTTGTTTTTTCTCTTGTTTTATGAACAATTTCATACCATTCTTTTTTAAATCATTTAATTTGTTGATAAAAGCCTTGAAAACTATTTTATTTCCATACTTTTTTC
Source organism: Copidosoma floridanum (assembly GCF_000648655.2). Next base: position 516,260 of record NW_019379816.1, read on the forward strand.
TGTCTGATGATTAAAAAATATCTGATACTAACATACTCTCTAATGTTGGAATAAAAAGGATTGTCATACTTTTTAAAAATTTTTGAATTTTATTTGATACTTCATCAGAAACAGCATTTTTTAAATGTTCATCTAATTTTTTCAGTAAAAATGGGTTGTATGTATCGTGGATGAAGTTTTTAGTGGCAGTTATTATGAATTGAACGTCTAATCTTGAGAATTTTAAATTTTTATACAACGTTGATGTGAAATATGAATGCAATATGATTATCGAGATTCATTACCGCGAATAAATTTGATTTAAAAAATTAACTGTATACAAAAGTTGACTGAATAGATGAAGTGATCAGCAACAGAATTGTCAAAGTCATAAATAAAATCACTAATCACAGCGTGAAAACAAGAACTCTTATTTAAACCACCGCAAATAACTACGTAGGGTTGTGTCTGCAATATTTTTGTGACAAGTTAAAAATTTTCTTATCCTCAATTAAAACTGCAAGGTCATGATGCTTCTGCAAAGATACGTACACATATGATGCACACTATTAATTTTGGAGTGTAATTTTTTTAGAGGTTTATCAATTAACAAAATGTGAATTTTTTTATTACACATTGAACAAAAGAAAATATATTTAGCTTCATATATCGAACACAAGAATTCTGCATATTTTTTTGCAGTGGTTTCCAATCATCCTAAGATTTTTTTTAACGCATATTTCAAAACAAATGGAAGTATTATGAATGCCAAAGAATTGATGTGGTCTGCAAGTAGTATAATGTGTGTTAATATAATTTTATGAAATAACGAAGGTATAAAATATGACACATCAGTACAAACTTACGATCATCTTTGATGTTCACGTTTTTTAAAAGTATATCACTTATATCCATGTAGCACACGATATAAGTCTTGTCTGCACACGGAGTCGTGCAATTCTTTTTAGTTAAAGTTTTTGCGTAGGGCACAATTTTTTTACCTTACTATTCCAATTAGTTTTTATTTCATCACTGAATTGCGTGCCACTATCACTATTATCCCAGTCAATCCCACAAATTTTTTTTTGTCAACTTTATAAACTGTAGTGATTTGTTAAGTATTCTCATAAAAAAGTTTTGACATTTATGAATTCACGGCAAAAATTACTACGTTATGTCTTTCATACAAAAAAAAATTTATTTTGACATTGAATGAGCATGTTACATCTGTGAACCATTCAAGTAAAAAAGATTGGTACATCGTGACTCTTTTAACACATGTGTAAAACGTCGTGCATATACGAAGGGTACAGTGATAGTATTTTTATGTTGCGTATACTGTCTTGTGTATGTTCATATATGTACAAACAACCAAAATGCATATTGTAATATATACACGCAGATTAAAATTAAATGACAACATGATAGTGTGCATATGATTTTATGAAAAAAGTTTCGTACATCGTGAGTCTTCTAACGCATGTGTGAAACGTCGTGCATATACGAAGGGTACAGAGAGGTTATTTTTATGTTGCGTATACCGTCTTGTGTATGTTCATTTATGTACAAACAACCAAAATGCATATATACAAGCAGATTACAATTAAATGACAACATGATAGTGTGCATATGATTTTATGAAAAATCTCTTATTATCAAAATAGTATAAGATGTCAACAAGATCCCAGTCAGTCAAAGTTTTTTTCACATGTTCATCCATAGCAACAATTAGGTGATGAAAGTACGATCAATTATTTACATTATACACGTGTGATAACGTAGTTATTTTGCATTTAACAACAAAAAACTGCGTTTAACAACAATATATTTTATTACGTATGCTCAACGCAAGCACGACTGCTCCTCTTTACACTCGAAAATGCCGTGCAACAGGTCAAAAGAACGTATGGGTGCAGCTCTACAGATTGTGTAACATACACAGAATTTAGACGTGCCTACACGTAAAAATACCGTGCAGTACACGCCATCTTACGAGGCAAACGCACACGAGGTATTAAGGTGTCGCCTGTACTGTCTTATATAGTGCAATACTGTCTTGTATGGACCTTTTTGCGTGTACTGTGATACTTGAGCTCAATAATAAAATTATAAACAGCTATTCTCGTTTTCGCTGTTCCTTTTGCATTCGTCCGTGCTGTCACCCAAATCGTCAATGTCACTGATCTAGGATGTCTGGGATATTGGAAGATTTATGTCCAAAATCAAGTGTTCGTAAATAATAGTTAAGAAATTCTGTCGTAAAAAATTTGTTTTCTAACAACGACAGCAAGACTTCGGCTATGACGTAATTACACACGCCCTCATACAGATCGTGCATAATATCAACACTTTGATTTTGAATGACATAAAAATCAATTAACTGATTAAAAATACAGGGTTCCTTGATCTGAAAATACTAATTGTCGGATATCTTTCTCGTAGTTGTTGGCAGTTTTAAGTAACGGGGAATATTCTCTCGTTCAAGTTGAAGTAAGGTCAGGCACGGCATAGTATATGTTACAGAATCTTGTACCAGAGAAGCACTCACTAAACCCAAAAATACCATTTATACCTAAATTGTCGCCTAATATTAAACTAGTTATAAAAAATATTTGTTTTTTCTCTTGTTTTATGAACAATTTCATACCATTCTTTTTTAAATCATTTAATTTGTTGATAAAAGCCTTGAAAACTATTTTATTTCCATACTTTTTTCTGTCTGATGATTAAAAAATATCTGATACTAACATACTCTCTAATGTTGGAATAAAAAGGATTGTCATACTTTTTAAAAATTTTTGAATTTTATTTGATACTTCATCAGAAACAGCATTTTTTAAATGTTCATCTAATTTTTTCAGTAAAAATGGGTTGTATGTATCGTGGATGAAGTTTTTAGTGGCAGTTATTATGAATTGAACGTCTAATCTTGAGAATTTTAAATTTTTATACAACGTTGATGTGAAATATGAATGCAATATGATTATCGAGATTCATTACCGCGAATAAATTTGATTTAAAAAATTAACTGTATACAAAAGTTGACTGAATAGATGAAGTGATCAGCAACAGAATTGTCAAAGTCATAAATAAAATCACTAATCACAGCGTGAAAACAAGAACTCTTATTTAAACCACCGCAAATAACTACGTAGGGTTGTGTCTGCAATATTTTTGTGACAAGTTAAAAATTTTCTTATCCTCAATTAAAACTGCAAGGTCATGATGCTTCTGCAAAGATACGTACACATATGATGCACACTATTAATTTTGGAGTGTAATTTTTTTAGAGGTTTATCAATTAACAAAATGTGAATTTTTTTATTACACATTGAACAAAAGAAAATATATTTAGCTTCATATATCGAACACAAGAATTCTGCATATTTTTTTGCAGTGGTTTCCAATCATCCTAAGATTTTTTTTAACGCATATTTCAAAACAAATGGAAGTATTATGAATGCCAAAGAATTGATGTGGTCTGCAAGTAGTATAATGTGTGTTAATATAATTTTATGAAATAACGAAGGTATAAAATATGACACATCAGTACAAACTTACGATCATCTTTGATGTTCACGTTTTTTAAAAGTATATCACTTATATCCATGTAGCACACGATATAAGTCTTGTCTGCACACGGAGTCGTGCAATTCTTTTTAGTTAAAGTTTTTGCGTAGGGCACAATTTTTTTACCTTACTATTCCAATTAGTTTTTATTTCATCACTGAATTGCGTGCCACTATCACTATTATCCCAGTCAATCCCACAAATTTTTTTTTGTCAACTTTATAAACTGTAGTGATTTGTTAAGTATTCTCATAAAAAAGTTTTGACATTTATGAATTCACGGCAAAAATTACTACGTTATGTCTTTCATACAAAAAAAAATTTATTTTGACATTGAATGAGCATGTTACATCTGTGAACCATTCAAGTAAAAAAGATTGGTACATCGTGACTCTTTTAACACATGTGTAAAACGTCGTGCATATACGAAGGGTACAGTGATAGTATTTTTATGTTGCGTATACTGTCTTGTGTATGTTCATATATGTACAAACAACCAAAATGCATATTGTAATATATACACGCAGATTAAAATTAAATGACAACATGATAGTGTGCATATGATTTTATGAAAAAAGTTTCGTACATCGTGAGTCTTCTAACGCATGTGTGAAACGTCGTGCATATACGAAGGGTACAGAGAGGTTATTTTTATGTTGCGTATACCGTCTTGTGTATGTTCATTTATGTACAAACAACCAAAATGCATATATACAAGCAGATTACAATTAAATGACAACATGATAGTGTGCATATGATTTTATGAAAAATCTCTTATTATCAAAATAGTATAAGATGTCAACAAGATCCCAGTCAGTCAAAGTTTTTTTCACATGTTCATCCATAGCAACAATTAGGTGATGAAAGTACGATCAATTATTTACATTATACACGTGTGATAACGTAGTTATTTTGCATTTAACAACAAAAAACTGCGTTTAACAACAATATATTTTATTACGTATGCTCAACGCAAGCACGACTGCTCCTCTTTACACTCGAAAATGCCGTGCAACAGGTCAAAAGAACGTATGGGTGCAGCTCTACAGATTGTGTAACATACACAGAATTTAGACGTGCCTACACGTAAAAATACCGTGCAGTACACGCCATCTTACGAGGCAAACGCACACGAGGTATTAAGGTGTCGCCTGTACTGTCTTATATAGTGCAATACTGTCTTGTATGGACCTTTTTGCGTGTACTGTGATACTTGAGCTCAATAATAAAATTATAAACAGCTATTCTCGTTTTCGCTGTTCCTTTTGCATTCGTCCGTGCTGTCACCCAAATCGTCAATGTCACTGATCTAGGATGTCTCAGAATTTTCTAAAAAAA
>NW_019379816.1:545275-561034 GCF_000648655.2 Copidosoma floridanum
AGTTTATGCGGACATACGCTTTTACAAATATTGTTAAGAAATTTCGTTGGAAATATAGATAAACATTAACATCGGATTCACCTTTACCTTTGAGAGTAGCATGATGTATGCTGTAAAATAATTTTATTTTTTTATCTACTAAATTTGAATTTTTAATATTTAAAACGTTAGTATATTTTTCGAGAGAGATAAGTATAACGTTATTCATTTAAAAGTTAATATCTTTACCAAAATATCAGAAAAACGTCAGTTGTTTTTCATTTTTTTGGCACTCGCAATAATTCAATTTTATTTTCTATAATGTTTCAAAATAATTTTAAAGGTATTTTATCAGTGGAAGCCTTTATACAATATTTTCGAAGTTTTCTTTAGATAAGAAAATTCGTTTCAGCTGTTATAAGGCATTATTTTCTTTTTTCTAAATCTTCAATGAGAATTATTGCAATTTCCTTTGTTAGTTTTTGTATAAAAATATCTTCAGACATAAGGAACCAAGCAAAAAAATTTCTTAACGGGCATGGCTGCGTATCGTTACGTGCTTTTTTAAAAATATAATTAATTAGAAGATTGTGTTCCCCTAAATTTCAAGCAATAGCAGCATCTTTAAATGTAGTATAAGGTATTCTGTTAACTGTTCCCAACATTTTAAAATACTCTGCTCTATTAATGAAACTTAGCATTTGTTTAAACAAAAAACGCTTCAAGTTCTTAGGAGACACCATTGTAAGTGTATCCATTGTTACATTATTTTGAACTGGCTCTCAATTCACTTAAGTTTTTGTTACTGAATTCTCACATTAGTATATTAAAGTATACACATAGCGAATTTTTGTTGTAAAAAATTTTAGCAAAGATTGCTAAATGACAAAAATTAAATTCTGTAAACCTAAAAGAATATTTTTACCTGCTTTAAGGGCGTCTAATAATGAATTAAAGTAACATTTAAAACGATGATAATTTAAGACATTTTATTTAACATTGCAATCATCTTTCTTTTTTTGAATTATTGAGTGCCAATGTTGTGAGAAATGGAAAAAAAGATGTATGCAATTAAAAAATTTAAGGCCAACTTTGTCGAATGATACTTGAATCTCTGAGAAATAATCATGATAATTTTTTTACAGCAAATTTTATTTATCGAGATACCTCATTTAGTAGAAATAAGTTTACTATTACAGCTTATTTTCACAATTTTCTGTTTTTTTGTGTATAATTTTTGTATTCTTATTCGTTCTATTTGTTTAATCCTTTTCTTTCAAATATTTATTTTTTATTTCATTTCACTATGTGTGACGCTAGAAATTTTTTGATTTCCATTAGAAATTGTTATGTTTATATTATATAGCAACTTTCTAATACTAAAATTATAATGTGTTTTTTTTTGTAATTTCTTTTGGTGTTTCTTTACTATTGGAATTATTATGAGGCAATAAGTCGTAACACCTGGTATCATTATTGGGAAAAGAAATGGTAAGATTTAAATAACTCAAACTATTACCTATATTAAGAGTGAAATTTAAATTTTTGCATTTAATTAAAACGAAAATATCATCACATAACCAATAACTGAGGACCTCAAATGACGGTGTTATAGTTAATCACACAACTTTTATTTCAAGATACAGTATTGTATCTTAATAAAACCTTTCACCATTTACCTCGAAGTATGTGTAAAGAATTACAACTTGTTAATATCGTAGTCTGAGCAATACACTAATATATATTTTAGCACTCTTTAGACATTTTTCTTCATGCCTTTAATAATTATTTCAGCTATATAATTTTTTCACAGCGCACTCAAGATAGTGCTATACCACGCTGATTTTTTCTCTTTTAAATTCTCGATTAGTTTAATGATTGCACGATTAAATAGATATAAAAATATTCTATATTATTTTAATACTGACTAAAACAATATCGAATAACATAATACAATATTTACGCCATGGACATCACAAGTAGCTCTATTTATGACAAAAAGGTAGAAATTGTTTGTTCCTCTTTATGAAAACATATGAAATGTTTTGATAAACTGTACCATCTCGTCTTCAACCTAGATAATATGCTAGGTTAAAAAAAAAAAAATGTTTGGGCAATGAAATCTTCTTATTATTTAAAAACTAGATGTACATATTATTCAAATACTTATGTTGTCATGCTTAAACTTAATGTTTCAATGTAACAATTTAACAATTTATTATTAAGTTAGTAATTTATAAAAAGTTTTTTTCAATGACAGATATTGAGTATATCGGAACACTATATGCAAGAATACTATTATTTTATTTTGATACAGTATTTAAGAACATACTAAATGAATNATAATAATATTAACGTCACAACGTCGTAAAATTATATTTTAATTATAATTTTATCTATCTTTTGCATTTATTTATTATTTAAATAAATTTGGTATAAACAGTATAACGTACAATTTAATAATTTTGAAAATCTATAAAAATTACAATTTTTATGTATAAAACGCTACGACTCAACGAAATTGTTTTCTGTATAATATAAAAAAAAAATTATGATAAATTATAGAATATTCTGATAACTAAACAAATTTTGATACTACGCTCAAGAATACAAAAGAATGTTTGAACATATCATGATATAATACTATCTTGTACAATCATGCTTTTGTTACTATTATGTACAATTGGAATAGTCTGTCTAAAATCTACTTCTAAATCTATCAATCTATTACCAAAATAAATATTTGTATTATATGAGTCACGTCACATTCTTTTTATCGTTTTTCAGGCTTTATTTGGGATCATAGAAGCCTCATCGTCTCAAATGACCAAATCTACTTCTCTCATTTTTTTTATGATTTAAATGATTAAAAAAAAAAATTACTATATTGCTTAAGTTTAATGGTAAACTACATGTTCTTTGACTGAAAATTAATGTTAGAAGTAATATTGATGCTATGTCAGCCCATTCCATGGAACTTTTTTTTCACAAGAAATTAAATCGTAAATAAAAGTTTTATGTAAAAATGTTTTTTGTAAAACATCTGGGCTAATAATGAAAGGAAGTTGTATTTTTTGAATCGTACAGAATTATAAGAATTGTAATTTAGTTTTAGTTGATGGTACTGTTTTCTTTTATATGGATGGTTGTTAGTGTAGGTTAATTGAATTTTAACAGAATTTGTCTTCTAATTATAAAGATTTTATTTATGCATAAAAGTGCACGATTTTGGTATTTATTCAACTACAACAGGCAAACTAAAGAAATTAGGTATTAAAATGATATTAAAATATTAAGAGTTGGCATGCAGAGCGTGCAGGGAGGGCAAAGCTCCACTGGTGTATATACACACGGATTTTAGTAAAATAAATTAGCATAACCCTATACAGGTTTATGTATACAGTACTAAAAATTTTAATGAATACTAATAGTGTATATATGCATGTATATAAACCATACATATATGTTAACTTTAATCTTCTGAAAAAAGATTTTTACATTTTTTTAACTTACAAAAGCCTCTAAATAAATTTAGTATTGCACTAAATTCAAAAAGTGCGGCACTGGCACCTCTCTCATCTTCACCCGACCTTTACCCCTATCTAAATAAGGTAAGATTCTATCATTTTCTACCTTATTTTTGCTGAGTTAAACTATAGTTTTAACTTCTGCATCCGTCCTGAACCCCCCTCAGCCATCTGCCCGTTTTTTAAGAGCTGACCTCATTCTTCCACCGTCTCTCCTTAGCACCCTTTTAAATGGTAGAAGATTCAGCTTATTTTTTCCGCCAATTTTTCTCCATCCCACATCTATTCCTCGCAATTTGAAGCAAATTGGGGTCAAGAATTTTCTTTAAACTTACTTTAATTATCTTGGAGTTGGCTTAGTTCTATAAGAGTGAATTGTATGTGCAGTTAAACTACGGGTCTAGTGGTCCAGATGGGTTTCAAGGGCTTGACATTGTGAGAAATGGTTGCGTTTTTTTTGGTAGTTAGTTTGATTTCGACTTAATTGAAGTGTTGTACAAGAGATTTCGTTATATTTTAAAGTCTAAGACAATTATGAAAGTTAAATTTTACTAGAATAATATCCTGTTATAATAAAGATGAATAAATTGTTCATCCAAAAAATTAATAATTTATTCTGAAAAAGTTGTACACTATAAATTTATTCTCGTAACTTTTTATTTATCTTTTCAAACTTTCTAGCCTTAAAAATCCTTTTCTACATTTTGTTCTCATTTGTTTAATTCCACATTTACTGTGAATTCTTATGTCTGTTAAAATGTGTTAAAGACTTGAATTTTTTTGTACAATGTATGTCTGTAATTGTTCTATCTTAGTTATGCTTCTTTTGATCTCTAACCCAATTTTGTTAAAAAGTAAATACAACCTCACAAACGTCACAACGTATAATAGTATTTAGTTTGTTTTTTATGTTTTATTAATTTTTCAGGGTTTAAAAATTTTGTTTTGCATATACTGCAGATAAATAAATCTTTCAAACTGAAACACAATTTCTTGATACAAGTTATATTAAAACAAGCGTGTGAGTTCCATGATTTACTTCCACCTTAACTGCATTGTGCGACCTAAAATTAGTAATATATTTAGTTTTTCAATGAATTTTATTAATTTATTTTAATTTTGTGCCATGAATTTTTATTCCATTTAGAAGAAACACAAAAAAAAATTCTTTGTTTTATGAAAAATAGATAACTACGTCTTTTTCTAAATTTTGTAAAACACTATTTACAAAATTTGCAAATTTACAAACTACGGGTAACATTTTTATGTAGAGAACATCCGTAAATGTAGAAAAATATTTCTACTTGTAAATTTTTTATTGTTAAAATATTTCTTGTATCTTACTTATCAAAAAGGCAACATATAACTGTCCATAAGAAATGAGGTATTTTTTTAAAATACTATCCCACAGAATCAAAACTTTGACCTTAAGGTGGCTCATCACGAAATCGAACTACCTTAACTATTACTCAAACTTGGAGAATTCGTACTTCTGTTGGGATCAGCTGAGCGTGTCCCGGAGCTCGAGGAAGTTAAAGGCGAGGGTAGGCGCTCAAAGATGCTCACTCGAGTGTACTCAATAAATGGCGCTTTATTAGCATACAAAGAATATAAGGCAAAATGGTACGGCGAAGTGTCGAGAGCTGTGACGGCAGCGGAGGCTGCGAGCGTGAGCGTGCGTGAATGCGGCTAATGCGAGGGTCGAGTTCGGACTGGTGTGGGCTGGACGCGCGCCACACTAGATAGCTGCTTGGCGGCTAGAGAAGGCGGCGGCAGCGCCGCTCGGCGTGGACAGCGCGAAGACCTCGCGTGGCTTCAGCTGCTGCTTGCGTCGACCGCCTGTGTGTGCCTTGACGATAGTCGAAGGCGCCACACTTCGATATGAAACGAATCACCTCTCAAAATTTTAAATCACATTACCAGGCAAAATTTTTTAACCAAGTTACTAGAAAATTAATGTTCAACATGCATGTGCGCATGGAAGCCATTGAACTTTGATTAATTATGTTCTGATATCTCTCTAAATATACCTTAACTCTTATCATAAAACTAGGTCTAGATAGTAGAAATATGGAAATCAATGACTCTTTTTTATTGACTACATAAGTGTTTTTTATCAGATGAATTAATGTGGGAGTTGGAGAAAACGTCTTACGTATTTTATTAATAATAAAGGGTTTAAATAAGAATTTACTGACACGTAAGCCTTCAAACGATTTAAATATAACCTTCAATAAATAAAGAATAAATGAAAGTATTGTAGAAAGTAATTCATTTGATGAATAAATTAAGAAGCAAGCGCAGGATTGTCAGACAAAATATTTTTCATACTTATGGTTAGCAAATACTCCATAACCTTTCTTGAACTTTTTTGACCATAAAATTATGTGATAAATAAATTGTTCGCCTGTAAATAGCTTATAAATTTTTTCTAAAATTTAAGAATTTTTTGTAACTCTGGGCTTCCTATTCACAGTTTCACTTAAAAAGAATTGTAAACCGTCTTTTTCATTCTTGTTAACAACCTCTTGAATCACGTCTTTGGTAATACCCACTTCTGACAGTTTATTTTAAATTCTTGACAATAAATCATTTTTAAACTGGATTCAGTGTTGCTTTATTTAAATCTTTTGTCACTTTTAACATTTTTCCTTTTTTTATTTAGGCAGTAGCTTTGGCGTGATTTTTTATATCAGGCTCTAACTGAACAATAGCTTGGAGTAACTTTTTTAGAACGAGTACGTCCTCAACTCCGTTGTGAAGTGACTGTGAATGGCATTTAGATATGAAGTCTTGCGCTAGGGCTTGTAGTGAAAATTTTTCTTTCTGTTTCTCCCTACCTTGCAAAATACTTCTAAAAATTTGTAGAGTATCTGCAAAACCCTTTACACAATTAAAAATTCTTGGTATAACTGGCATTGCTCAACAAATCGAATCATTCTTGGATTATCAAAAGAAAAAACGATTGTGTGCTACTTAAACGATAGGGCATTGAAAGCTTTCTAAGTATTGAATAAATTGCTGGGAAGCAAGTGCAGCTGATGTAGATTCAACACGATTTTCATGCTAATACAGTTCACCTCTTGAAAAATAGAGTCAAGTGATCTGCTATACTGCTTTGATGAATGGCTTTGATGAAATAATATAAGTATTAAAAATATTTTGCCCTTCAAAAGACTTTGCTGGAATCTGACAGCGAGGATAACGTATGGACGAATGCGTGTACCACAATAAACTGTTGATCTAAGTAAGCCTACCTGCACAATCTCATCCTGAAGAGAAGTCCCAGTTGTCTCCAAATCATAAATTAAAACTTTACAACAATGCAAGTCTATTTTTTCTTGTCGGAAATCTGTAGTATTTTGTGGAATCAAGTGTGAAACGTCACCTAGTGCTCCGTTACTTTCATACGTAGTATCTTCTTGTCTCTTATAAGATGCATTTTTTGATGAACGTAATTTTTTGTAAGCGTGCCTTCTTCGTTTTGTCTCAGTTTTCGAAGGGTAATTCAGTATAGTCTCTCGTAGAACATTTTTTTTTTTATAAGTGACACTAGCACTCTCTTGAAATTTTTTTTTAATTTGACGCATACCAAAATAAAAGTGTAGTTAATTTTAGTTTTACATAGACGTCGGTCAAGCATTTTCCTTGTGGTAAGTACTTGTGAAAAAACTGCTCGCTATGTACAGCCTCACACCAACTACTAGACAGGGAATGATCTTCATAGGCTTGAGGTACAGATGATTAGAAAGCCATTGCAATTTTTTCGGCATTACTTTTAGCTTATTTCACGGCTACGGAAAACATTTTACCAAAATAAATAATGAGATCTTAGGGTAGTTTCAATACGTAGAGATTAATGATAAAGCTTTTTTTTCTTACGTAGTTGAAGGCTGACTATTTTTTAATTTTATAGGTAGTTTCTCTTCTGACTGCAGCTATTGTACAACTGTCTTCGTCTCCGATGAGAGTTCTGACCTCAACGTTTTCTTGCTTGAACAAAGGGTTATTAATAAAAAGTTCAACAGCCACGTTTGCTTTCATGAACTTGGCCAAGCCCTCATAATTTAATCTGCAATCGTGATCTGTTTTAAGATGGCCAAGCTAACAAAACCGACAATCTTTAGATGGTATAGCACAAGATAACACTTTTAGAAGAGTAAAAACCTATTGCCATTCCACGTCCTACAATATTTTACATTTCATACTTCAATAGTGTATATTGAAAAATAAAATAACACTCGGTTGACTTGATAACAACAAGCAATAACTATTTACAGTCAGTGCAAAAAGAATTTTTACTCGTTATATGTTTTGATATTGTCATACCACTGAAACTATTATAAGATCGTCCAGTCCCTCATTTCTGCCAGCCACTGTCGTACGATGCCTTCAAACAAACGGTTTTTACATTACAATCTTCAGATTGCCCATCGATACTGTCATTTTCAAATAAGGTTCTGTCTTAGCAATGACAAGTGTGAAAGGAAACGTGATAGAAACATCGAATGTATTTTCATAAAAATTTTCACTTACAATTGGTAAAATAAATCAAAACATATTTGTACACATTATTTGTATTGTAAAAAAATAAATTAAATACTTGTTGTAGTCAAAATTTGTAAAAAAAATGAAAGAAAAAAAATTAATCAAAAATTTCCAAATTAGGTGTAGATATAAAAAAATCCAAGTGTATATACGTAAAATTGAAGCACTAAGAAAAATGTTCCTTCTATGTGACAAAAACATCATGTTCAGAATAATTTTTTTGTCATAACTGTCGCAGTAAACACTTATAAGTTTTGTTCCGGCTCATTTTACACCGTTGAAATTTTTTCTAACTAAATTGCTTGGGTGCAAGACTTCTTGGCCACTTCTTGAATCGTATGTCTAACTTGCCTCTCGTACTTCTTTAGTGTTGCTGAACCAGGTGTTGGTACATCCATCGATGATAAAAGGGCACTGAGGTTAGCCTCCCTGGTACCAGTGTCAATCATCCCTAAAATTAATGAGAACTTAACTGTATTGGACTTTCAACTGGTATACTAAATATTTGGCACATAAAATATCTTGACCCACCAAAAGCAAATTACGCATTAACTTCATAAAATGATGGATCAGTCTTGCTTAGTTCATTTGTTTGAACAGCTGAAATAATATTTTACATGATGCATCTTACATTAAAAATACTAGCCAATCCAATCTTCTTTTCAGAAACTATGGATGATAATGACAGTAAAATTTTACAGTGTTTACACCACAGTTGAGAGCCTAAGGTATCTATAATTGAATATCAAATTGTTTGGAGTTTTCTAATAAAAATGTAATTTGTAAGTCTTACTTTTGTAAAAAAAAAATGAATTTCAGACGAACAAATGTATATTACTCTTAGGTACACTCACATTTGTTTCCAAGAGTAAATCTTTTATGGCTGCAGCAGCTTTCAGAGCTCTTGATGTTTCTACAGATGCTAGAGATTTTTTATATCTTAGTTGAACTTTTTTTTACAAACTGCCCATTTATTTTTTTATTTGTACGACGAGTGGAATATTAAGGAGGCATTTCAGTGAGATAAAGGTTTTTATAAATATAAACTACGACTATGCAAGACACGTAATAAGTATATAGATTAGTTTACCGACATAAGCAAACATATTGTTATGAACTATATCCGAATGTAGTCTGCTTGGATAGTAACGTATGTATCATTTTGATAAACGTCGAGCAAAGAAAAATTGCTTTATTCAACAAAATTCTACTATATACCTTGTTCCGATGTAGATACACGACAACTTACTTAATGTTAAGTACATCTCTACAAAAATTTAATCAATAAATATCAGTCTGATTCAGACCCCCTAGCCCCACCTAAATACGGCACCATCTTGATGAGTCACCTTAAAATTTGTTAGTAGTCATCAAAAGAGCTAGTACAAGGAGAAATTGTTTTCTTCTACAAAATTAAAAAAAGTCATGATCAACTACTTGTACTTAATGTTATTTTTAGCATAACATTCCTGCATTAATTTTTGTTACCTATATTTATTTTGGCTTCTAGGTTATATTTAAATAATTTTGTTATTTTTGAGCTTGTGCCACTACAAAGGCCGTCAGAAATACTTAAGTTTTTAATTAACATAACTGTAAAATTAATTTTCAAATTTGTTTCATGGGGTTAAAGTTCTTCTTAAATATTATTTAGAAATTCCATCGGAAAGTTCATGTAAATATTGTCGTCTGTTTTATCAACTCTTTTATGAGTAGCACAGTCCATGCTGTAATAAGTTGTTATTTCTCCTTTCATGTGTACTAAAATTTTATTGTTCAAAAAATAAGTGTATTTATCATGGGATGTTAATATTTCATTATTTATTAGACAAACATTAACATTACTAAAATTTTTTTAATACACAATGGTTATTTTCCATTCTTAAGATATTTTTAAACAATCAAGTTTTCCACTGCAATATTCAGTAAAAACGGCTAAAAATTTGTTATTAATCAATCTAATATTTGTTTTTAAATGTAAGATTTGAAATAGATACCATATTTTCCAGTTTTTAATAGTCTTTTCTATTATGTTAAGCTAATTACCATGTTGAACTACAGGTAGAATTTAACAAAAATCCATTCCTAAAATGATTAATTTGTTTCCAAATGATGTGTTTGTATCACACAAATCTCCTAGAGTTATGTTACCTATTTCTAAAGATTTTTTTAGTATAATAGAATCTTCGTCCCAAATTATGACATCAACTATATGTAATTTTTTTTTAACGGATTCAAGTTTTGTAAAAGCACTTGTAATTAAATTTAAATTCAATGCTAATCTAAAAGTTCTGTGGCTCGTGACTCCTTTTAGTACTAAAATCAAAGCTTTACCTGTCCAAGCCGTAGATAAAATTCTTATGTTTATTACAATAAGGTATGTATTATCGTTTTACATAGAAAAGCTGAACCAGAACCACCAGGACCGTTAATAGTCTCATTTTTTTTTTTTTTTTTACTGGCCAACTTCTTAAAAAATGGGTATTTGACCATTATTTAACTGTGAAAACATGTCAGAAAATTTTACTTTATTTATTTCACTTTGAATTGTGTGTTAATATTAACAAAATTTTCTTTTGTGTGTGTGTGTATTTGCGTGTGCGTACGGGTATGTGGATAATTAGTTCTGGTAAACCAAAATCCACGTAAGATTTCTCATTAGAATTGAAAATTATATTGAAATGTTATACAGCTGGATTTTTATTATCTTTTTAATCTTCAACGATAATGTTTTTATATTTGAGCCAAATTGTATTTCCTACAAAATTTTTGGATACAATGAACCAGGCAAAAAATAAATGTAATCGAAATGATAACGTTACATTATTAGCTTTTTCAAAAATATTGTCAATGTGTGAATTATTTTCTACTCATCTTATAGTAATAGTTGTTTCTTAAAATAATTTCAAACAATGTTATTAAGATTTTTCAAATCGGAAAATATTTTACCTTGAACTTTATTGAGTAAAAATTTAGAGTAAAACTTCTCTTGGTCTTTTAGAAAAACAACATGTATTCTACTTATGGTAATATGTTTTAGTAAATATTCTTATCTTTACTTTTTTTTATTTTAATATCAAATTTGTAATATTCTGGAATATTAAATGCAAAGGCCAGTCGTGTAGAGCCACGACCTGGGGTAAGGAAGCGCGAAAATGCCCAAAAACAAGCAGTGGTTGTGTTGGGATGGTGAAGGAAAAGGGAAAACCAGGCAGGGGCTAGAGAGCGAGCACGGCAGAGGCATTCAGAGGAAAAGTTTCTGTTGAACCGGATCTAATAAATTTGGATGGCTGAGTGTCATCCACGGACTATTGGCTCTTTTTTGATTTCCTCAGTAAACAAGACCCTCCTCGTTTCAAGCCCCTTGCCTCTGCTTGGTCTCCTTTCTCCGATGTTCGTAAATAAAAGGGGCTATCTGATTAGCAAATGAAATGAGTCCGCGAGTTGTCTCCGTGATAATTCCTCGCCACTGAAGCAGTGAATCTCTCCTGATGGCTTTTTACATGTACCTGTCTTTCTTTGCTAACTGATCTGCCTATCTTTTATTGGGGCTGCTTTCTTTTGTTGTTTTCTTGATCGTCGTACCATGCCATGTAGCTGACACACCCCGTTAATTTTGCGACGCGCTATCAATTATATTCCTTTTCTTTGTATGTATTGTAAGTATTATACTTAAGAGATTGATGAGTCCAATAGAGTATAAGCTAGTAAAGGGTTTCGATTTTAATGTCAAATCGTTATTAGTCAGCGCACAGAGGCAATTAGTTAAAAAGATCGTGCGTTCGAATATATTTACCGTTTTTATTTATAGTTGTTATTTTGTGAGCTCAGTGTGGTTAAAAAAAAAGTGCTGAATCTTGTAGTACGTTATTTTAAATTGACTGAAATTCTGATTTACTTGTAGGCAGAATCATGTTAACTTTCTGTATTTTATCTGAGACCCACGTGAGAATAGGCTTTCCTTATGATTTCAACATTTATTATACAGAAGAAGAAATAATTATTTAAGCTTTAAATACGAACTTTGATATCACTTGAAATGCTAATTAAACAAGCTTTATTCAAAGAAATGATGCTTATGTATTAATTAATAAAATCCAAACTTTTACACCAAAGTTAATTTAATTTTGTATTAAGTTGCGATTTAATTGAGTTTCAACAAAATTTAATCATGGCGTTTTGTTTTTCTGTATGCTAAGAGCTTTGCCACTGTATTAAGCTTCGTTCTTTATATCGTTGTATATGAGACATATACATTTCAATATATTTTGAGATTATTTTGCACTCAATTTGTAATTATTTCGCGCACCTGATATTACCGGCCTCAATCATATGTTTATGTCGTTGTAATAAATAAGGGTGTATCGTGACACGCCAATTTTATTTAAAATTCAATATTTTTACAATGACAAAAAATCATGGCCTTTACCAACAGTTCTATGACTGGCCCACTGTTTTTAAATAGATACACATTATGAAACTCATGCAAGTGCTTAGATATTTTCAAAAACAATAACATGAATAAAAAAAAAAAGGATCTTGTGTTACGTTCTTGAAAAAAAAGGAATATTTGTAGTATTAGATGCAGATCTTATCCAATTTCAGTATTCACGAGGAACTTTGAATTACTAAATTAAAAATCACTATAATTATATTATCCATGATGGTTTAGTTAAACTTAAAACTCAACTGACAACCTTTGTCCTTAGTTTATTTAAAATAATTTTTACGTATCCACCGTAAAAAATTTATTTTTAATTATCTGTAATTTTCAACACAATAGCAAAACGTTGAGAGAAGGCTACAATAAAATTTCAATGTTAAAGGTGTAGTTACTGCTAAGAGACAAGCTGTATTTTACTTTTTTAAATTTTATTTTACTGTACTCACTTCTCTTGTAGAAACTAAGTTTTTAGTAAAATATTTATTCATGCTTTAAACATTATAATTAATTTTTTTACAGGAAAACAAACATTAATGTTCTTTACCAGGGCTTCACATAATTCGTATACAATAACATAACTAATATCTTTATAGCTAATAATATACTGTAGATAATTTATTGCATTACGATCTCTTTAAAACAGTTCTTACTACGCTTGAACAAAGTTTGATTGTGTGATTAAAGCAGTGTTGCTATGCTTATCATTTAATAAATAATATTTTCATATTTTACCCTGCACTAAGAATAATGAGTTGAAACACAGCTTTTTCTATATAGTACGCTAATTAATATAAGACTTGTTTCTCTAATTAAACTTTTAGTATAACTAAGTTATAATTTTTAATCGTTATTTATCAGAGTATACCATAATTGACCATCTTTAGAGTAGTTCACTTAGAAAATTATTTTTTAAGTTCATGAGGCGTATCACAATTAGTTCCTAGATGAATTAAGAACCCTTGTGTTACAAATATGTTATTTATTAAAACAGAATCATATTATTTAGTTAAATTAAATTCTATTGAGTATGCTGACTAATAATATAATCATTTATAGTACTTAAAGGACGAAGAAACAGCGTACAAAATAATCAAAAAATTTGATAGAATTTATATAAAATTTATATACTGAATTCAAATGAGTGTAAGAAGCGTGTTGGAAAAATAAAATTTAAAAGACTTTGAAAATTTAAGTACATTTTTTAATTAGCTTAAAGTTTAATGAATTAAGCTTTATTAAATTAATGAATTAGAAAGTACTGGTGCAAATGTGGCTGAAAAAGACAAATTAAGCTACATGATATGAATGCTTCCTAGAAAATTGAATTACATTGCTGATTTAATAGATATGTTAAATGCATTTAATCAAACAGTCAGATACGTAAAAAGAAAAATAAAAATGTTCGAATTAAACGGAAAGATAGATAGCGTTTAAAACTAAAAAAAAAAAAAATTAAGCATGTTATTAGTACGTAAAATATAGACACTTTAAAATTAACTAATGGGAGCAAGGAGGGTCGCAGCAGCAACAAGGCAGGCGATGACAACAACAGCAGTGGCAACATCGTGGTGGCCGAGGCCAAGGTCGGAAAGCTCGTAGAGGCTCTAGTCAACATCGTCGAAGAGGTGGTTGTCAGCAAAATAATCGAGGGCATTGAAATAAAGACGGTAATGTCAGTCATTTTAATGCAGAATTCGAGGAAAGACCTAATGAGTCGCATGTTAAAGTAAAAAGCTGGGGGGGTAAAGTTAAATGGTTACTCAATACCAGTTATTCAGGTTATGTTATAAATGGTTATCAATATTTTTATAAATCTGTTAAAATAAAATGGCCTATAAATGTAAAAGTAAGTGATGGTTGTTCTGTAAAAGCAACAAAAGTTACTTACATTTGGCACAAGTTTAACGATTATAGTCAAAGTGACATAAATATAATGAATCACAATACTCTCTTTGCTTAAGATATGGATAGAAGTTATGTAGGTTGCAGTAAAGTAACGAAAGCAAATGATATTGTATCCGCAAGGAAAATGTCAAAGATTTCTGACTAAAATGGAGATTTCATCGCGTTAGCTATTGAAAATAATAATATTCATTATATGAAAAGTAAAATTATGTATAGCCAGTCAAACTCAATGACAAAGAACGAGTTAACGGGAAAGGAAAAATTGCGTAGAACACCAGATCTCCTGAATTTAAGCTGTTTAAAAACAATTGTGATAAGCAAAGGCTTGATGGTTTATGCAGAAGCTAGAAACTGATTATTTAAAATTAGGAATTTGTTTGGGAAACAAAGTACATAATTTAATATTTAATAACAAGTGATCAAGAGCCAAAGATATTTTAGAAATTATACTGGTTTGAATGGCAAAAAATTTTTTGAGTCTTATCGATGATTACAGTAAAGTAGCCTAAATGTACTGTATTAAACTAAAAGATTAAGTATATAATTATTTTATTGACTGTTCAAATTTAATTAAAAGAAAGACAAAAAACATTAAAAAGACTAAGATGTGATAATGAAGAGGAATATATAAATAAGGATATAAGTAATTTTGCAAGTGAAAGAGGTATATCTATTATAGAGTGCGCGGTGGCTCGGTCGGCTAGGTCACGGATTGGCACGCGGGAGACCGTAGTTCGATTCCAGGCCAGTGCGACTTTCGGGCAAGTACCTCTGTGATTCTCACATATGCTTTTTCACCACCCAATACTCCTCGAGAAGGGTTTTAGGCGACCTTTTTGCAGCAAAAATTGCCTTATTTCTCCCTACCCCCCTCCTAGTAATGGGAGGCCTCCTATCCCTTTCCATGTCCTTTTCCCAAGTGCTAAGTGCCCATAGTAGTGCCCTTATTAAAAGGAGCTGGACGTAGAGCACTATAATATAAAAAAAAGGGTATATCTATTGAACCGTTTCCACATTATGTACATGAATTGAATGGAATGGCCGAAAATTGTTCCAGGGATATTATGGATATGTCGATATGTTTGTCAAGAGCAGCAAAGATTTATCATTGATTTTAGCCAGTAATAGTTGAAACAGAAGCTTATATAAAAAATAGAATTATCACTGACTTTGGAAAAAAAATAACATCCTTAAAAACTATGGTTGAGGAGAAGCCTAGCATAAAAAAAAATTTTTAATGTATAGAAGTAGAGTTTTTAGAAGAATATTTGAGGAAAAAAAAAATTTTAATTTGGAACGTCTTGTTTGAATTTTTTTCGTACTTTTTAGCGTTTTTGTATTTTTTTTTTCTTGTTT
>NW_019379816.1:561144-602009 GCF_000648655.2 Copidosoma floridanum
TAGCTGCTTCCTTCTTGATCTTAAAATTAAGATTGGTTACAGAAAATATATTTTTTAAAGGAGAATTATTTGACTCTCCTGTGGAGATAAGAAGCAAGTCTTAAAGGCTGAAATACCAAATGAAAATATAATGTGAGTAAACTAATACCTGTATTTTTCTGTTAACAATTTTCAGAGGTTTTAATTTTGTTCAGTTTTTTTTTTCAATAGTAGTATGATGAAAATTAATTATTGAAATTTTATATCATTTCCTGCAAAGTTGATTTTTTTACATTGGGTAGGATGAATTATTACAAATTGAATTGAGGTTAGGTTTCAGATTATGTATATTTACAAGTTAACAATGCTCTCAGTCACTTAACTACTAATCCTACAAATATATTTGAGTTTAGTTTTACTACTAAAGATTAGACTGATGACACTCGTGTGATCACTATGGTAAAAAGCATGAAATCACAGTCGTTAAAAATAGAATTTGGTTTTGTCAAGTATTTGTCCCACTACTACTTAGTTTTTGAAAAAAAAAATGCAGTAGTCGGACAGCAATGATGTGCCTCGTCCCACTTCTACATGGTGTTTGCAGAAAATAAGGGTTTACTAGGACAGACTATATTTTATGACGAAGTAATTATTTTTTAAATCTAATTAATAAAACTTGTTTTTTAGTGTCATATTATAACGTATAAATAGTTTGAACGAATGAAATAAGTTTTATTTTGGGTATATTATCCTGATGGTCAACTTTAGTGTCATTTCTAAAATGAGCAAAATGCCTCGTTGAAGACGTATGCATCAAACGAGTGCTTGGACAGCTTGATAAAATATTTTTTTTATTCTCCCTTGAACGTTTACCACAATCATTTTTAGGATCTTTATCTCTTATCTAGCTAAGAGAT
Source organism: Copidosoma floridanum (assembly GCF_000648655.2). The sequence continues at coordinate 562,041 of NW_019379816.1, forward strand.
AAAGGAATATCAGAAAATTTTTTTAAGGATATTTTTTGACAAATGAATTTACCAGTTATGATTTTCTCCTCCTGTACCACTATACCCTGCAATTTCTGCGTTGTCCCACTATACCCCATTTTACCTTATTGAACAAATAGATGTTGGAACATCGTTTTTAAACGGTTAAGTCAAATCGAAAGTATATGTGGAACAACCATAAGGTTATGAAAAAGGCTTTAATAAGGTATTAAAATTAAATAAAGCGTTGTAAGAACTAAGAGAACGCCCGTAAGCTTCGTATGAGTGTTTTGATATTAATTTAAAAATTTTAAATTTTAAAAAGCAAAAATGATTGTGGCTTATCTATCTTCAATGATAAAAATTACGATGGATAAATAATCCTTTTTGTAAATGATTTATTAGTTTACCGTAAAAATGAAGAAAAATTGAATTTTGTTGAAAGATTTTTATGTAAACGGTTTTAAATAAAAGATTCAGGTAGAACAAGTACTTAATTAGGTATTGGCATCAACGATGACTTAAAAAATAGAAAAATGACACTTGATCAAAGAAACTATAGTGTAACATTAGCAAGGAAGTGTGATATTAAAAATTTAAAACTGATTGCAGTTCATATGGAACAAAATTTAAAAATAGAAGCAGTGCAATCAATGTGTAATATATAAAGTGGAAAAACTTAACTGTAACTTTATGTATGTAAGTGGGGAAACCAGACCTAACATCAGCTTTAGAGTAAAGCATTTAAGTATATTTTAAAATAATTGTAATGAAACACATTTTTAATATGCTTCGAACATTTTTAAATATTTTTCAACAAAGGACTAACAATTAGTTTATATAAAGAGTAGTATTAATAATATTATTGATTCCTTAGTCAATGCTGACTGGGCTGATAATATAATAAATAGAACATCAACGGCAGGCTATAAAATAAGAATGTACGCAAATGTAATTTATTGAAAATTCAGAAAAACGGAATATCGTTATAAAATCATTAACAGAAGCTGGGTATGTAGGGTTGTCTGAATGTCCAAGTGAATTAAAAGTTATAAAAGATTCATTGCTTCATTTGAATATTGAAGTTTGCAATCTAATTTAAGTGTATGAAGTTGTATCTGGGGGATCATTATAGCTAGGATTAGAAACTTCACTAAAAATTTAAAATACATCAAAACTTACTACCACTAAGTTAACGAAAGTTATGTGAAACACAAAATTGATATTACAAAAGTTGATTTTTAAGACAGTATAGCAGATATTTTGCCAAAGCTCAAGGTAGAAGTAAGTTTTAAGGATTTAGAAATATGTTGAATGTAAAGTAGTTTAAGATACTAAGATTAAGATTGTAATATACATTTACAAAGGCGTGTTTGAATACGAGTATATTTATATTAAAAATGTTACTAGTGACATCTATTATCTGGCATTATTAATATGCGTGCAAGATGATATGTATGTGCACTTTGTACAGTGATACAGGGAAGGCAGACAGAACGTGGCCATTGCCACTGATGCACGCTCTCAAACAGAGTCTTTCTCGGTATCAAGAGAGGTCTTGTTATGGCGTAAATCCTTGTTTTTGTTAAAACGATGTTTCATGTAAACATTCCAAAAATGCTTAAATACAACGTAGGGAAAATCGATTTATAATTACGGCTGCTGCACCTATTCGAGGTGAGTTGCCCATTCGTGCACATGAGACACGAAGGCACTCCCTCCTTTTTTGTGTTGGCACTAAGCTTGTCATCTTGAGCTAGTCTTCTCGTAGCGCTGCGAGAGAGAGCACGCGTAGCGCTCACTGCCTCTCACGAGTTTGCCACTTTGCATCGTGCTATTGCTACCTGATCCGCTACTGGCGTTCCGTATTTGTTTAATATCAGGCTTGTTGGCCTTTATGAATTATTGGTAGCCAGAGGCTTAATAGTTGCTTGAATAGCGATCACATGTGTTGTAACTCGCTTATTTATGGGGCCCCGACACGTGCATCTATACAAGCGTAATCTTGTATCAATTTGTCTTGTAACACGCGTGCGCATGTAACTTTTTAAGTGCTTAATCTGTGTTACTTAATAAACTAGAATACTGTTATTTATAATAAGTTTTTCTTTATGTGTAAGATTAATCTGTTTTTTATAAATTCGTGTGCAACATACTGACAAGGTTCTCAAGCCTCAGAGAAGCTTTGAAAAATAAGACTCTCTGACTGTACAGGTCTTGTTATCCTAATTAATTTTTTTTTCTGTTCTTAAATATAATAATTAAAGTGATAATGAACGTTATATTATTAAGCAACTACCTTATATTATGTTTATTCGATAAACCTTATCGAAAAACCACGTAAAACAGTCTTCATACGGAAATCATCTGCAAAGATTTATAAATTTTTTTGTATAATAGAATACTATAAGATGAACACATTAAATGCGCAAACTGATATACTAGTTAGTTTTTTTTTAAAATAAGAAAGGAAAGGACAAGAATGGGCCAATGCAGAAATATGTGTATGTATAAGCCAATAAAACAATAGATTTTGTTGTTTTACGTTTCTATTCTTCTGATTTTTCTAAACTTTATCACCTCTAACTGCAACGAAAGCCCTTAACTCATTATGTTACCAGATAAATAACTAAGAAAATTAAAAGGCCTAGAACCTTGTATAACCATTAATAGAAGCAAATTCTCAAACATGTCAAACTGCTTGAAAAAGTTTGGAAAAGAAATAAAAGACTTCTTTGAGCTATGAATTTCTTATTTGTTTTTTCATGAACGAATCCATGAACAATTTAGTAAATATTTAATCATTTAAGAAAAACAGCTACGATAATAGATTTGATGAAAGCTTACAAAATTGTTCAAGAATGTAACCCATTCATTAATATATCGAATGCATTAAATACTTTAGGAAGAAGGAATTTATAGGTAGTAAGTAAATCTTTCAATTCAGAATAACCTTGGACTACAGTAGGAGAAGAGTAGAAGATTTTGTACCTCAAGAAATACCTTATAGTTAAGTATTTGTCGTACTCAGTGAAATGCATAAAAAAGCTTGCAATACGGTTGAAAAGTGCTAGAAAAAATGTAAAAGAACCAAGATTTTTAAACAGAAGCAGAACATAAAAATCAAGCTTTTACTGCAAGAAACTTAATATTCTCAGAGCTGGCAGTTTCTTACTCAAAGATTGAGCTTTCAATCTACCTTGCTTTTTTAAAAATATGAGTTATATTCAACATCCTTGCCTCTATCGGAAGGAGTTTAAGCTCTTAGATTCTTCTAGTACAACACAAAATCCGAAACCTTTTTAGTAAAAGATACTCTGCCAATGGATTCCACTTAATTACAAACAAAATGTCTTGTCCTGTCAAAGTTAGCACGTCTTTTTGACCCTCAAGGCTGGTTTTGCCTGTCATTGCTCTTTTCTGAGGTTATCATACAACACACCTGGTTGCTTTACATAAATTCAGACTAATTATTACTGAATTTCTTGTCAAAAAAATAGCTTGAGTTCCAACACTCACTTGTGCTTTCAGAAACAATGAAAATCATTACAGGGCTTAGCGTAGATTCTTCGGACACATAGTATGTTAAGCTGCACAAATTTTGTGACGGTTCTAAACGTACCTACACGGCAGCAGTGTATATATGCATTATTTTACTAAATAAAAACCTTCCAATGAAACTGGCTTCTTGTTAAAACCAATTGTTACATCGAGAATGACGTAACTCTTGACGTACCTTTTTTTCTTTTTCTTCTCCTCTTCTTTTTCTTCTTACAAGCCCACGTTTTCGTAATAACCTGAACGCCACGTACTTACACATATACACCAAGCACTGAAGCTTATGCTTTGCAACGCACGTATAAGAAAGGATCGAGTATGATGAAGACCCAAAAACTTAGCTACATCTCCTTCCCTCCTTATGCGTTGACAGATTTATTTATATCGTTCGGTGAAACTCAATAATTATTTTTTGTTCTTTCCTTTCGCTGCCTTAAACATTCATCAACAAGCTGACGCTCAAGGCAGGATGTTCAATTTACACATTGGCAAATGTTCATGCAACGAGACTTGACAACGGTATACTACACTTCTTTCATTCTATTTTTTTAACACTTACAATACTAGGGGCCATTAAGCTGAAAAATTACGTAAACTGTAATGGGAACTAATTTTGGTGAGTGAACACTTTAATCAGTATCGTTGCCATACAATATTCTTCAGCAAGTCAGAATTACCCCGAAAACAAAACAGTACGTTTAACGGAAGACAGAAGATATATAGAAAATCCTTCTCTCCCCCAGCCACGAAATGATGCTTTTAGCAATGTTTTTGCAAATGATGCAGACTTATTCTAAGAACTTATGTACGTTTCGTCGTCTCTGTTCATAGTGGCAATGATGAAGAGGTTAGATTTCCGACTTTATAAGCCCATGGCCTCCTTCGTAAGCAGACTAGTCTGAGAAAATTCGTTTGATGGTCAGCCGTCAGACCAGCTAAAGTGAATACCTAGAGCTGCAGCCAGACTATATACACACTTCCTGGAGAACCTGGTCAGTGCATTTAATGATTAGGCCAGCTTGGTAAAATCAGATATGAGTAGTGAGATTGCTAACGCCAATGCTATAGCGTGAGACAACTTTTTTTCACTGATCAGGGCGACCCACTGGGGCCAGCTGTCGAACCAAGGCGCTCATTTTTCTTATATACTTACTATTCGCACATTTTCCTTATATACTTATATGCTTTTACTTATATACTTACTATAACCAAAAATGCTGATAAGTTTGTGCTATTCAACTGACTTTTGTTTCAAGTTTATCACTATCAATCTCATTTTAATAAATTGTAAAAGTAAAATCCTTAAAATTATATACACTATCTTTGAATTTCAAGACATTTCTCGTTCATTAGATTTCATACTTTCAATACTTATTCGGAAAATCCTCTATTATATTGAAAAAATATTTAGCTTAAGCTATTCTTTAAGGATGTCAGTTCAGCTGTAATCTCAAGTTTATCAATTTTATCATCATAATTGCTATAATAGCGATAGAACAAGTCAGAGGTTATTTATAAACATATGTAACTTCTACATTAGAAGAGTTCAAAGGTTAGATAGCTAAGTTGGTTAAGGCTTTTGCTGCTAATTAAATTGTTTTGTAATCTCCGTTTGGATTTCAACTATCCCCAATTTTTTTTTTAATGTGATTTATCATTCTGTTTCATTTTTTTTCTATATTATTAGTATTTTAAATTTACATATTATGTTCTCGAGAGCTTTTTTCAACTTTTCAATGCAAAACTGAAGTACAATCAAACTTTCTCTTATTACAATAATAGCAAACATGATTATTACCAGCAAAGTAGAAAAAATCCAATTATAGATTAATATTTGTTTTTATACATATATTATAGTTTTTGGATTGTACTTACATTCTCAATTCATACTTTGTGGTTATTACAATTTTAAGCTTACAGTATGGATTTCGAAAAAATAACAGTTTTATGAGTTAAAAAAAACATTTTAAAAATTCAAATTGGCGTTGTTTTTATATTTTAATCATAAAGTGGCCTGTAAGCCCTTCAGGACATCTGGCGGAAGACTTATGGATTCTCAATTTTGATTTATTCAATTTACAAAGTGACCAGTATGCATCCTGGGTCATCTCATGCTTGGCGCTATGTGTTTTTATTTATTTGATTTATAAAATGGCCTGTAAGCGCTCCAGGTTGTTTATTGATAAGCGCTTTCGTAATTACCTTATTGTTTAATAATTGATTTACTGGCTAGTAATTTTACTTCAGGTTACCTACTGATAGGCACTACAGTTATTTATTATTTTTTTATTAAAACATGAATTTGCTGTTAAGCTCTCTAGATAATTAAGTTTCTATTGCCTATGCTATTAATGCAATGCAAATGATTTGCATTTTATTTTAAAGGTTTAATTGCAACTTCATGATTATGATTATGTTTTCATTAAAAAACTGAACATAGCTGAATCCTTTTTTTTCCAAACTGAACGAATTAGGCTAAAAGTAATCGTTACCTCTCTGATTCAGCTAAAAAATTTTTTCCAGCTTCTATTTTGAAAAATAAGAGACACGCATCCGAAAAAATTTTGAATTTAATAAGTTATAAGAAATTTTAAGTGGTGGTTGGAGACTCATAAGAGCTACAAAATTTTCACCAATGGCACTTTTGTAGCTAAAAAGTTGAATTTGAAGAAAAAAAAAAATAATTAATTAATAAATTAATATTGTCATTATCAATGTAATTGTTTCAATCGATTTTCAAAAATTGCCCCGAAAATGAATCAAGTTCTCATTATTACCATCCTATTCTGCGTAATAGCTTACGTAAAAATTATGTTTTTAAAATATGAAGACTTTTCAGTTGTTATTGTTGAAATATTTATTTATGTAGCACGTAATAGTAAAAAAACTGGTTTTTGAGAATAAAATGAGATCCATACGTCGTATCAAAAAAAGTAACGTTAAAATTGTAGATAATTTAAAGATCTACAACATTGGTATTTACCATTTGTCAGTATAACCTCAAATTTTTGTATTATTATGCAAAAAAGCGAGAAACCACCATTTTATAATTGTATTTAGTACAAATTTCCATTAAAATTAAATCATGAGTTATTTTTTCCCCTATCCAATCTCCTGAATGATGGAAATAGAATGAAAATAAAAAGATTATTATCCACTAGACAAAAAAATAATAATAACAATGCTCAACGTAACACCAATAAGTAAAATGATTTTTGTTCTTGAAATTTTTTTATTGATACTTTGTTTTTTGTTGTTTAAATAATTTTTTGCTTTTATTAAAAAAAAATTTTTCATCTCTTTGATTATTTGGAATTCTAAAATTTTGGGGGGAAGCCCGCCTACAGTACGATCTATGGTTTAAAGTGTTACTAACGCTACTCGCGTTCATTCGCCGTACTACAAGTTTGTTGGCTTTTGGATAAGCTGTGCATTTATTTTGGTCTGCTGCTATGGAATATTCACGTTCGTTGAAATAGAAAGTTATAAATTTTACTTTGTAACAATGCAACGGAAATGGGCACGTAAAATTCAAAATACTAATTAACGATCAGGCAGATGTTTTTATACTTTTATTCTCAAACATCTAACAGCAAACACTTCTGATTTAAGGACAGTAAAAGAAGACTAACCTTGGAAGCTGGACTTGGCAGTTTCGTCAGATAAATTACAACAACAAATTTATTCTTCTTGCCGCTTAAAGTTATCAAAGTTAAAAAAAAAAGATACAAAAGGAAGTAAAAATGAACTACCAGAATTGGTACGTGCAATATTTTAATTATTATATGTGGTTTAGACATACCTTACTTCTTGTAAAATTGCATGTCGATTTTGTAGTCTATTTTTTTTCAGACGCTACGAAAGAAGGATTCTTTAAGTGAAGAATCTGATATAAAAGTTATGAGCAGTGACGAAACATCTGGATTTTCAGGAGATACTCCATCCTTGCAGAATAAGCAAGTGGAATTTTTTAACAAAGAATTAGGCTTCTCAGGATCTTTGCCCATCAAAAAACGAGAACTATCATCCAAAACGGTATTTCGAAAAAAAATCATAAAACTAAAATTTTGACTATTTTTCCATCGTGGTCTTATAAAAAAATTGAGGACACATTTCCTTCCGCAACTCGTTACATGATGGGCATAGCAAAGAATGTTGCTCGAGATGAAAGATTAATTAAAGATCCAAGTCCACCATCTCTAGATGATGATGCTATCGATACAATTGTTAGCTTGTACCAGTCTGACGACTACACTCAATATATGCTTGGAAAAAAAGATCACGTTTCGACAAAAGTAGACGGCAAATCGGTACCTATTGAAAGACAAATAGTATAAAATAGTTTAAAGGAATTGTATGAAATTTTAACTAGAACGTATCCAACTATAAAATGAAGTTTCTTAAAGTTTGCTTGCTTAAGGCCAAAATATTGTGTTTTGGCAGGTGCTTTTGGTACTCACTCTGTTTGTGTATGTCCTATACCTAAAAATATTAGTTTACTAGTGAGTGGTGCCAATTTTGAATCACTTACTTCCAGTTCTAAGCTGCCTTTGATCAATTATAAGAATAGTTTGGATCGTATGGTTTGCAAAAACAAAACGACTAATTATTAGTTGAATTCTTGTGAGAAGTGCCTAGGCGTGACAAATGTTATTGAGAAACTGGAGGAAATTATTAAAGAAAAATGTATTAAAATTATTACCTACAAACATGGGTTATGGTTGAAAGAACCTTATTGTAGACTCTAATATCTCCAGTTGATGAATTTTAACACAAGTTAAGTGAAGGTTTGCAAAAACTGTTAGTTTGTTTGTTTTTGGTTAACAAACGAAGGGATTTTTTAAATGAGATGAAAAATAAACTGAGCGAAAACAAGTGTATCATAATTTGCGACTTCTTAGAAAATTTTGCTTTCATAATTCAAAATTGGGTTCAGGGTATACATTGGAACAACCAACAGGCAACGGTACACCCATTTTCAATTTACTGCAGGAATGACATGGATGAATTTAAAATTTCAAGTTTCGTTTGCATTTCTGAATGCCTACATCATGACACTATTGTTGTGCATCTATATCAAAAGCAGTTAATTAAAATTATTAAAATAAATTCACCGTGTGTTAATAAAATAATATATATGTCTGACAGTGCAAGTGAAAAGTATAAAAATAAAAAGAACTTTATTAATCTCACTTATCACTTTGAAGACTTCAAAATAGCAGCAGAATGGCATTTTTCCCACTTTACATGGAAAGGGGCCATGCAACGGAATTGTTGAGACTGTAAAATGACTAGCTGCCAGAGCAAGTTTTCATAGAATTAAGAATCCCATTGGAATGCTTCAAAAAGTTTTTGATTGGGCCACAGAATCACTGCCAAATATTACTTGTCGTTATTCTACAAATGATAATAACAAAGGAGAAAGAAATCTAGTGTTAGAGGGATTTTTGAAAAAAACAATGATTAAGGGAACGCTAAAATATCATAGCATGATTTCACTATCTTGTCAAGAATAAGAAGCTAAGCTGTTTTCTTTGCACGAAAAAACACATATTGACAAAATTTTCAAGTGACATAATTTTGTTATAAAACTGTAAAGAAAGTTTTTCTTGTACATGAAAATTTTGTTACACTTATAAATAAATACTAAGCAATCATAACGTTAACCTGGTTTTTTATTGCACATCTTCATTAATTTAATAAAATATAATTTCTTCAGTTATTATAGCTCATCTCCGTTTAACAAGTAAAAAATTACTCTTAATAATTGTTAAAATCGTGATCTCTTGCTTTTTTGCATGATAATATACAATTTTGAGGTTATACTGACAAACATTAAAAACAAAAGTTGTAGATCTTTTAATTATCTAAAACTTTACATTTAACTTTTTTTGATACAAGGTACAGATATCATTTTATACTCAAAAAACAGTTTTTTTTACCATTACGTGCTACATGAAATAATATTTTAACAATAACAATTGAAAAGTCTCCATATTTTGAAAACATAATTTTTACGTAAAATGTGGTGTAGAATACGATAGTAATAATGAGAACTTAATTTATTTCAGGAGCAGTTGTTAATATTTGGTTAAAAGAATTACATTGTTAATAACATAATTCTTTTTTTTTTCTTCTTAAAGCTTAGTTCTTTAGCTACAAAAGTGTCATGGGTTAAAATTTCTTAGCTTATAAGGATTTGGAGCTATACATTGTTCAAAATGAATCTCTAACCACTATTATAAAATTTGTTATAACTTGTCGAAAATAGGCGATAAAAAAAATTCCTCGGACACGTATCTCTTATTTTCCAATATAGAAACGGGAAAAAAATTTTTTAGCTGAGTCAGAGAGGTGAAGGTCAAAATCCGTTTGATTTTTAAAAGAATTACCCATATGTAAAATATTATGATGTTTAATACGTTTTGACTATAGGGTTATGTAGTCAGATGCCAAGGGTACAAAGTTATTGGATTAAATAGCTTGTGATTAAGTTATTAAGGTTAAGCTTATTAGAATTTGCCTGTTGACGCGTGTTAACTCCGCCCACAGGCTGTCAGTTCTGAGGGCGCTTAAATGACGACCACGTTTTCGGTTTTCTGCCGCAGTCGTAAGCAGTTGTACACAATCACACGTGCATAAGTACGGTTACATACATATACATACGAAGATGCATATAAACATCTACATATAAAGTAAGTATATTTACTATTTATCCCCACCCTTAGACTTCTTCTTCATGAACACGACCAATCAGCCCTACCACCGCTAACCGTGCCGGTGTGAACCACCACACGTGTGATGTGTTGACAGCTCGCAATCGAAAAAAAGTACAATTTTTCCTGTGTTCTTTAAAATTCTGAATCAATAAGTATTTGGTTGATACTTTGAATTGAAATTTTTTACAATTATTCTTTCCCGTTGCATAGAGATTTTTATTTCTCTGCGCTTATTGTAAATACAGTGTGTGTAAGTGAAAATAATAGTGCAATGACATAGATAGTGCAGTTTAGTGAAGTTGTTGACGGAGGTTAAAATGGCTATGAGAATCTACGATGTTTGTCAGTATTAAGGCTGTCAGAAATCAAAGCAGTCTGCGAAAACGTTCAGGTTCCCCGATGCTACGACGCACAAGGATCGTCAAAATCAATGAATCTCCCACGCTGGTTAGTTTTTATATCAAACAAATTATGGTAAGGATTTTGTTTAAACGATGTTCTTTATCGTGCACGCATACAAGAGTTACATTAATTTTTACCCTTAAATCAACGGTAAAGTTAGGATGCCATCCCAGGCACCTTATTTTTTATAAACGTCTAAAGTTAATTTTACTGCCATTACTGGTAATTTTTTAGTGTACATAGAATTTATCGGGATTCATCTATAAATTTGTCATCAAACGCCTGTATCAGAAATGACCAAGTCTCGACTTCTGGCGCTCATAAGAGAAATACTAAAACGAATGCCCTGCTCAAAATAATCCTGGATAAACTTACAAGACGCGTGATTATCTATCGATATTCCGATGTACGCCATAGCGCAAATATTACCATGTTCGGAAATCTGGCTCTTATAAATTAAAATCTATAAAGAAACGCTTTGTTGAAAATGATACACGAAGCAGAGCTAAGGAGACCGTAAATTATTTCGGGGTCGATAGCGTTAATGCGGCAAATTTTTTTTCTGATGAGAGTGTAGTAAACGTCTTAAAATCTCAAAAAACGCTTCAAAGTCGGTCATAATATATATTTCAAAGAGATTACATTTTTTGAGCTCCGTGACACATATGCGCATGCACACACACATGCACATTTGTACGTATAATTTTTTTTCGTACCAAGCTAGCTTTTTTCATCGTAGTTAATATTATTTACAAATTATTTACAAATCCAAATAATTTTGAAAATTAATATAACTTTGAACAATGACACTTCTATTGTGTGCATGTCACTGGAGGGGGTAACAAAACTTATGGTAAGATAGAAGTGTAGAGTTGCAGAAGTTATTGCAAAGTTAATGCATTATTGACTGTATATTATTTAGTTACACAACTACTCCAACTGTTTGGTATATACATAAAAGGAATCATAACAAGCGCATGCTCCGCAGTTCTCTCATTCACAAAAAATTTAAGTTAACAAATTAATGTCATTGTAGTAAATAAAATAAAATAAGTTGCATGTCATCTTAAGCATACAGTTACTCACATTACATCCACGTCACCTTACAGACTATCTCAGTTCGTACTTCAACACAATGAAATTAAGATAATGTTACGGATTTTGTTAGCAACTTTATTTCACAACCCCGAATGTTTTCTTAGAAATTTTATACAGTAAACAATCACAATGAACAGTTTTTGTTGTTTTTTTTATAGATACGTTTAGCATTGTGATAATTCACAATAATATATTATTTAAATTCGACAGTGAATTAAGTCTTCAGAAGATTCTGCAAGTTAGCACAAGTCTGGTATCAGATGGCGCCAATGTACTTGCACACAGCAAATAATGGAGTTTTTCAACTTGACAAAACATTTTTTCTTACTAATTATTTATAGTAACGTTACGTTCATTATTTTGTCGATAAATAGAGCAGGTTATTCAATAAACATACTTTTTTAATAGATAGGTTAATTGGTGAAATATTTTTCTACACAGGCAAAAATGATCTTCTTACTTGGTGAGCATCTTCTATACGATCAGCAGGCCTGTGCACTGATCATTTTGCGGAAGATGATGTGATACAGAATAAAGACAGTATTCTACGCTTGCCAGCCAAAGCAGTACCCATCGATTGGTGCGTGGATAAAAGTCAGATTATGGAGGGAGAATCTGAGCCAGAATCTGCTGAATCTGAACCAATGATGCAATTGTGTTTTATGGACCATAACGCAAGTGACGTACAAAAGGGACAAATAGACATTGATGTGAGTAATCAGCAAGAAAGTGCTGGTAATAGTAAAGCATTTTCAATCCCTATATACCAAAATAGCTTATTTAGTGACAGCGTCAAAAAAAGCGGTGAATCGTTTGTCGTAACGAAATACATAAATGATTCATCATATTCTTCGAAACACAACATTTTTTCAAACGTTAATAAGAGTGAATCCAACGAAGCTTATTTACGTTATGAAGTTGATAATGATAGTAATAATATCGCAAAGGATGTGATGATTGATGTGATGAACTCAGAAGCATGTAAATCAGCATATTCAAAGTAATAGATTTTTAAAGAAAAAAGCCACTATCCGAAAATTTTGTTCAGTCAAGTGTGAACAGAAAACGCGGCTTAATGAGCGTTGGATAAAATTTTTTGAACAAAAAGTGAAGCATTTAACTAAGGTACACAGAAATGTCAAACAAAATAATTCTTGATTAAAGCAACGCGTAAAACTTAGAAAGGCAAAACAAGTGATACAAATAAATGATTTTATGACTGACCTGAAGTGTAGTGAGTCTTGTAAAACCTTAGTAGCGATGTCATTTAAACCGAAAAACAGACAAAAGTTCACACTTGCTGAATAAAATTTGTGTAAAATATTGTATTATCATTGTGCAGCTGGCTATTCTCAGTTAATTAAATTAGGGATAAGGTTAGCCGCGGAGTCAACCGTTAGGAGTTGGGTAGCACAGTTAGATGTAAAGCCGGAATTAAATAAGAATGTTTTAAGAAAAATTGAACAGAAATAAAGCTCATTACCTGCTGAGGAGCGTATATGTTCTTCAAAATTTGACGAGACGAGCCTTACAAAAATGAAAGAATATTCTCCAAGATACGATGAGATAGAGGGTTTGGAGCATATGGGTGGTAATATAAGGAATGGAGGAGTTGCAAGATATGCCTTTCTATTTTGTTTGGATAACGTTAATGCTAAAAATCTTTCGCACTAGCTGTTTTGTTTCGGTTTTAATGAAAATGATGCATCTGCTGAATAGTTGCATACAGTTTTACGTCAAATGTTATCAGCACTGTTTAAAATTGGAGCTCTTCTTAAAATTATTGTATGCGACCAAGGTTCAAATAACCAATTATTGTTAAAAAAACATTTAAAAGTAGATACAGAACAACCATACTTTCAGCATGTACATGACAAAGTTATTATGTGTTGGAAAGATGTATTAGATAAGTATGAGGTAGATAAAATAAATTTTTCATCTAATTTACTATCGTTTTTGAGCGATAGGCACTTAAACCCTTATAACTTGGAGAGTATAAAAGTAAAATAAGCTTTCCAACTTCTTAGCAAACAAATGGCAGCTGACATGAGAACTGCTAGTAAAGCTGGTAAAAGAGTTGATGAAAACGGGTTGATATCAGACACGTGGGAGCAGTCAGCTGAGTTTGTTCAACGTTTGGATGCTATAATTGATGCATGTAATTCTTGTAGATTGCGTAACGTGAATAAACAAAAGCGTCCGCGGTCCCATCTCAACCCGGAAATCCAAAAGCGTCTTTAAGAGTGTGTGCAATGGTCTAAAAAGTTGACGACACATCGGCTACGCTTGGGTAAAAACGGTAAATTTGAGACAGTTGGTAGACTGCCATGATTTATTGGCTTATCTTTACCTGCAAATTGCTTATTACAATTATTTGAAGATCTTGAAGTAGAGTTAAACAATCCAGAATTTGAATTAGCAACTGGTCTTTGTAACCAAGATAGCGTTGAATATTGTAACTCAAAATGTCAAGATAAAGGTGGCTTTAATCCTAATTTAACTTGCTGGATGTATCATCTAACTCTTAGACACATCATGTCAACTGACTTTATCGACACTCGTCAACACGGAAATGATTAAACAACATAATAAAATTCGTTGATAAACACGAAAGATACTGAATGTGGCGATGAAAATTTGGACTCATTAGCAGCTGTTGCAAACAATTCATCTGATTAAGAATTTGCCGAAATGCAAGACCTTTTGCAAGCAGCCGAAATGATGGAAACATTTTTATCCATAGACTCATTGAAAGAAGTAGATTTTGAACCCAAAGGCATGTATGAGAGAAACGCTATTTCTTACTTGAGTGGTTACACTGCTAAAAATGCTTTAAAAATTGGTAAATGTCCTAATTGTAAAATGTTATTCGTTAAAACTGTGGAAGAAGTAGTTACTTTTGAGGAACATTACACTAAATGTAGAGAATATACTCATACTGATAAGTCACTATCAGAAGTTGCGTATTTAACTAGACCCACAGATGTTTTTTCTAAAATAATTTTTTATCAGTTGGATGCTTATGAACAACATCATGCAAGCCTTTGACCTCAAAGAAAACTAATTGAGTATCTAATCGATGCAGTAGAAACTTACTAATGATGAATTTCCTGAATGGCTTAATAAAAGTTATCCTTGCTACCAACACCGAATCGATGCGTTAAAATTTTTATTAAAAATAAAAGTACTTAATACTACTTGGCAAAATAATAAAAAACGCAGAGCAGAAGCAAAACTAGCGATGGAAATAGTAGTCCTAAAATAAAAATAGTAAGAAATACCTAATTTGATCTATCAATATTCAAATAACAATTTAAGAT
The DNA here is from genome assembly GCF_000648655.2 of Copidosoma floridanum. The sequence goes on from NW_019379816.1 coordinate 577,138, forward strand.
TTCATTAACGTTCTCTGTTCTCTTTAAAAAAGGTTATTACCCACATAAAGCACTAAATTCAAAATAAATATATATATATTTATAAATATATATGTTCGTTGCAAGCAATTCACAGTTTTTCAAGTGATTAACTATTATTTTAAATAAGTAAAATTTCGTTTTATGTTCAACGTCAATTGATACTTTTTCTAAAATCATAAATTTATTTTTTATTGCAACATATAACTTATGAGTTTTTTTTATTTTGGATTTTTATCATTAGTAGTTTTCTGCAAATAATTATATAAAGTCATATTATACTTAAGAAGCGGAAAACGCAAATTTAAGTGCAATTATGTTGGTTGTTGAACATATAGTTCTGCACTCACTTGTTTTCATAATGACTTGAGGGGCAGTGCGTAAGCACACGATCAGTAAAGAGCTCATCAAGAAGCAAAAATAAAAACTCGAAGATGTTGGATTTTGTGGATTTTGTTTGAACAACGTTTCGTTAGTCTTAAAGCCAATGTCATCATGCTTACTTTATTAACACCGAAACCACAACAAATTTTGTAAATGACATTGTAGGGCGACTAGTTGGAAATATCTTAACAATGTTTATATATTAAGAAACAATGTAATGAGTTGTAAGGAATAGAAGTTTTTATTTCAGTACGTACATTGTAAGTTAGTAAACTGTAATTTTCATAAGAAGTATTTTTTATTTTTTATTCGTTTAAGTTAACCCACAGTGTGTTACAATCCTCACAACGATATAGATGTGATAAACTATTTAGTTTTAGAATATCTATATTAATATTTAATATTTAAATATTATATTTATATTAAGTAGTCTTCCTACTTGGTGGCACACCTGGTGCAAACCCTATTTTTTCTACTAATGGCACAACAGATCCTATAAAACGCCTGAAGTAGAAATAGTATATTTATTACGTAGAGTGGAAAGTAAAACTTGCGCGCCCGAGGGTTGCGGTTGTTGACATTTTTGCCCAAGGTAAAGATGACATTTTTTGTATCAAGGGTGGAAAGTGCAACTATTTACCTGTGGGTACACTTTCCGCCTACCAACTATTTTTTTCCCTATGGAGGGAACCAACCTTGGGCCCAGTAAGACCAAAATGTCTCTTCACACCCGTGGGTTGGGAGTAAGACATCAGTAATTTTTAAAGTAATACATCATATTTTAACCTTTGTAAATAGCTTCAGATACTGCATAGTACTATTGAACTTCATTTAGATAGCTGATATCTAACGTATCATATAAATATAGTAGGGCATGATTTTTTTTTTCAAAAAATACGGCTGCATTAAAAAAGTGCTTTATGATAAGATAATTATATACTAATACATGTGTCATTAAAAAAACTCAAATATTAAATATATGTGTGTCAGCTTATGTTAAAAAAAAGTAATTATAATCATAAAGTTGCAAATAAACCATTAAAATAAAAAGCAAATTATTTGCATTGTATTAATAGCATAGGCAATAGGAACCAAATCATCTAGAGAGCTTTACGGCCAATTCATGTAATTATAAAAATATAATAGATAACTGTTTTGCCTATCAGTAGGTAACCTGGGGTAAAATTACTAGCCAGTTTATCGATTATTACAAATTTAGATAATAACGCAAACGCTTATCACTAAATAACCCGGAGCACTTACAGGCCATTTTATAAATCAAATAAATAAAAACATATAGCACCCATCATTAGATGACCAGAGATGTTTACTGGTAACTTCCAAAATTGAATAAATAGAAATTAACAAGCCAATAGTCCTTTACCAGATGTCCAGAAGCGTTTACAGGCCACTTTATAATTAAAAAATCAGAAAAATACGTGAATTTAGATTTAAAAAATTTTTTTTTTTGAAATTAAAACAAAGATTACAAAACAATTTAATTAGTGGCATAAGCCTTAAAATCCACCTTAGCAATCGAACCTTTGAGCTCTTCTAATGTTGAAGTCGCATGTGTTTATATATATCCTCCGACTTGTTCTATTGCTATTATAGCAATTGTGATGATAAAAATAATAAACTTATGATCACAGCTGAACTGACATCCTTAAAAAATAGTTGAAGCAAAATATTTTTCCAAAATATTAGGGGATGTTCCGAATAAGTATTAAAAGTACGGAATCTTAAGAAGAAGAATTGTCTTGAAATTCAAAGATAGTGTATATAATTTTGAGCAGTCTATTTCTACAATTTAATTAAATGAGATTTGTATGAATAAAATTAAAACAAAAGTCAGTTGAATAGCACATACTTATCAGTATTTTTAGTTATAGTAAGTATATAAGTAGAGAGTCATGTCATTGCTTGCGTTGGTTGTGCGCTCAGTTTTGTAGCTATATAGTCATTCCCAAATTCAGTATACCCCCTTTTCACGGATCTCCAAAATGTGCGTCTACATGCTTATTTCCATGCGAATCCACTCCTCTCTTCGTAGGTGCACATTAGGTAAACCTCTCCTACGAGTCTTCAAAATGCGCGCCTATATGCTTATTTTTACGCTAATCTACTCCTTTACTCGTAGGTGCACGCCATTCAATACAAGTCTCGCACTCTCGAAAAATGTGAGCCTTGGTTCGACGGCTCGCCCCGGTGGGTCACCCTGATCAGTGGAAAAAACTTGTGTCACGCTGTAGCATTGGCGTTAGCAATCTCTATACTTATCTCTGATTCTACCAAGCTGGCCTGACCATTGAATGCACTAACCAGGTTCTCCAGGTAGTGTGTATATAGTCTAGCTACGGCTCTAGGTATGCACTTTAGCTGGTCTGACGGCTGACCATCAAACGAATTTTCTCAGACTAGTCTGCTTACGAAGGAGGCAGTGGGCTTATAAAGTCAAAAATCTAACCTTTTTATCATTGCAACTACGGACAGAGACTACGAAACGTATATAAGTTCTTAGAATAAGTCTGCATCATTTGCAAAAGCATTGCTAAAAGCATCATTTCGTGGCTGGGGGAGAGAAGGATTTTCCATATATCTTCTGTCTTCCTTTAAATGTATTGCTTTGTTTTTGGGGTAATTCTGACTTGCTGAAAAATATCGTATGGCAACGATACTGATTAAAGTGTTCACTCATCAAAATTAGTTCGCATTGCAGTTCACGTAATTGTTCAGCTTAATGGCCCCTAGTATTGTAAGTGTTAAAAAAATAGAATGAAAGAAGTGTAGTATACCGTTGTCAAGTCTCGTTGCATGAACATTTGCCAATGTGTAAATTGAACATCCTGCCTTGAGCGTCGGCTTGTTGATGAATGTTTAAGGCAGCGAAAGGAAAGAACAAAAAATAACTATTGAGTTTCACCGAACGATATAGATAAATCTGTCAACGCATAAGGAGGGAAGGAGATGTAGATTAGTTTTTGGACCTTTATCTCACTCGATCCTTTCTTATACGTGCGTTGCAAAACATTAGCTTTAATGCTTGGTGTATGTGTAAGTACGTGGCGTTTGGGTTATTACGAAAACGTGGGCTTGCAAGAAGAAAAAGAAGAGGAGAAGAAAAAGAAAAAAAAGGTACGTTGAGAGTTACGTCATCCTCGATGTAAGAATTGGTTTTAACAACAAGCCGGTTTCATTGGAAGGTTTTATTTAGTTTAATAATGCATATATACACTGCAGCCGTGCAGGCATGTTTAAAACTGTTACAAAATCTATGCAACTGAATATACTATGTATTCGAAGAATCTACGCCAAGCCCTGTTCAGAAATTTTATGGTTTTTAAAAGCACAAGTGCGTGTTGGAACTTAATCTACTTTTTTGACAAGAAATTTAGTAATGATTGGTCTGAGTCTAGATTAAGCAACCGGGTATGTTGTAGGTCAACCCTAGAAAAGAGCAATGATGGGCAAAACCAGCCATAAGGGTCAATAAGAAGTGCCAACTCTGACAGAACAAGAGATTTTGTTTATAATTTACTGAAATTCCTAATGTGTAATATTTACTGATTGAAATACATGTTTATAAATTAACTGTCTTTCTTACATAAAAAAATTACATGAGATTATTTACAATCAATAAAAATTAATACTTTTCCTACCTTGCGCGTTGTTGAGAGGCTGGTGTGGACTTGATAGTTAAAGTAGGATTCGCCACATAAGCACCATTTCTCTCAGGCTGCCTATGTCCCCCAGGCTCTGTTTCATAGGTTACGCGGGCTGTAAAATAGCCCTGAAATCGATGGTACTTATTTGATGAAAATATCTATTCATATCTTAGACAATCAAAAACTATGGAGTTTAATAACGTTATCTTTAATGTTTCACATCTGTTGAGACCCACAAAGGTTTTGTACAAAATCCACTATTGCGTTCCATTCAATTTGGATATTGGTGGCCAAGCAAGTGGCAAAAGGAAACGTTTAATTAAAAAAAAGTCAAGTGAGAAAACAGCATTAAGTTGTGTGCCAGTTAGTGTGAATGCCGATGGACAGGCAACTTGTATCAGTGTATTCTTAACTTTCAGCAGAGAGTGTACACCTTAGCTAGTGCCTCTTTGGCATGAGTTGCCTTAGGTAGGAAGTTATAGTGGAATCTTGAGCTACACATGCTAAATACACGCCACCTTATAGTTGGATTGCGCTATCTTCAAGCGAATAACAGTACTTTAAACAATGGACCTGTAGTTGAAACAATCTTAGTAAACACTGAATTCTCACATTGTTTTGAAACTTTAGTGTTCATTCTTTTTCTGCGCCTGTTCTGCCACACCTTTTGCGTCTTGGAGTCAAAAGCGCAAACATTTACTGGATCTTAGAATTCAAAAGAACATACAAGATTTTTTGCCATAAGAGTTTCTCAGACAGATTTTTAAGATGATGTAATAATGGAGTTCTTAATGCTACCAATGTCGGTGAGTATAACAATAACACAATACAGAGATTAGGTAATAAGAAAAACTGTTATAGCACACTTTAATAATATAAAAAATTGATACAAGTAATTTCTAATAAATAAAGACTAAAAACTTTGTATTTTAAAGCATGACTGTTCATTTAATTAATCATCCATACAAAATAAGTATATAGTCATCATACCCACAGTCTCTTCTGGATTTCGCCACATGCAGGTGCCAAGACAACACGTTGAAAACACACTCATGCCACCTAGAGATTCATCTACATCTACATCATAACACCTTATGACATTAGTTAGTATAAGATTCATGTTTTCATAATAAAAATTTACATAGAAAAATAAAATAATCAATTTCAAAAAGTAAATCATATTGTATGATAATGAAGTACGTAGATGAATCTCTAGGGTTTATGAGGATCCTTTTAACGTCTTATTTTGGCACCTACATGTTGTTAAATCCTAGAGAGGCTGTTAGAATGATGGTGAAATATAAATTTCGTATAAGCAATTATTAAATGGAACAGGTAATCTCAAAAATACCAAGTTTTTGGTCCTTACTCATTTCTTATCATGGGTGAAGGAGCAAGTAAAAGAAATCCATTTGTACGTATATGTTTGAATAAATAGAAATTTGTAACAAATAAAACTTTTCTTATGAAGAGCTACTTGTAAAGAAAATCTTTATAGACTTATAAGGAAACTTTAGGTCTTCTTGTAATGCATATGGATGAGTTTGGTCCCAAGTGCTTCCGTGCATATCAAAAAGTTATTAAGAATCTGGCCAATTCTTACAAATGCCAGAGTAAAATTTGCCTTATTCATAAATGATAGACAATAACTAGTTTTAAACTATAAAAACCTTGAAACTCCTAACAATGAGTTTGAAAGGCAATTAAAAAAGATATCAGATAAGCGTGATCAGCAGTTACGTTTCAACTTACAACAACAATGCATATCTCTAACACACTATTGAACCAACTATTAAAAAAAATGTATTCACTGCATTTTGAGTTACAGGCATTTTTCACACTGACTGTTCAATTTCCCGTTGCAACCCTAAACATCTTTTTTAATATAAGAAGAAGCAGTGATACTTTTAAATTTGAGGCGTGGATGTCGAAAAAAATTTCTGGAACAATAGATGCAGATAATAAGAAAGAATCGCTACCAAATAAATAAAACAGAGTCTATAAATATCACATCCACATAATGGTACTTTTAATATTTCTGAGAACAAAGGAAGGCAATCTAGACACTTGGGCTTTATTCGATAATGATACGTTGGTCAAGTATTTGGTAGATAACTACTCCCACTTTGGTTTAACTAACCACCTGTGTGTTCGCACATGTAAATGAAAATTAATCAGCTGGTGACACTTTAGCGTACTTTGAACGCTTTTAAGAGGTTCAAGAAAAATTGGAAACGCTCAAAGTGTGCTGAAACGTAATTAGCTGATTAAATTTTATTTACATGTGTGAACACATGGTCAATTAGATAAGCTGGAGTGGGGTAGGTACTAACCAAAAACTTCACTAACGTATAATTTTCAAATAGATCCTAAAAAAATGCTTTTCGAGATTTGCAATACGAAAATTAAAAAAAAATTTAATTATTTTAAAAAACTTGGAAAAAACTCTTTTCTTTTGAGGAGAAAAAAAATGTGAAACAAACCGGATAATAAGCGTACCTAACACGTACATTATAAACTAGCTTTTAATCTTATTTTTTAGCTGAATCAACCAGATGTACTACTTCACTTCGTTGTTTCATAGCTCTTTGTCAAGAAACATTTATGTCATTAAGGTCTTTTTAAGCCATATTGCTAAAGAAACTCATATTACTTTTAATTCTTTTATTGCTACACAGTTAAGTGCAGCTGATTCTTCGTTCCAATCCTGCAGTACCTGGAGGCAAAACAAAGAATTTCTCCAGTCCAGCTGAAGCGTTATTGTGCCTAACACCCTCGGCATTTTTAAACGCAGAAGCCCATCGTGCACGAGGTTTTAGAGATCTAAATCCAGCACGGAGCCCTGAGCTACCCATGACGTTAATTTTCCCTCTCGTGATCCCTCTGTTGTGTTGTACCAAAGAACATGGTCCTGAAGTTAGTTATTTAGCTAGGCCGAAATGACGCTAGGGTCACCGGTGGACCCTTACACTCGTCCATTAATAAAAATAGTAGTAGAATAAGTAGCAGCAGTAGTAGTAGTAGTAGTGCTGGTAGTAGTTGTAGTCGTAAAAGTAGTAAATAAAGAGTTATAGAAGAAGTAGTAGAAGTAGTTTTTTTTTTTTTTTTCGTGGGGAAAGGGAAAATGCATTAAGGCTTACCGTAGAAGCAGCGGTAGTATGGGACTTGGTGGATTTTTTTTATTAGATCACCCATACCCCCGAAACCCCCCCCCCCCATGCCACGAGGCTTGAGTTCCAACCTGAAATCGCGTTAGCATTACTTCAGGGTGGAGCCACCAGGGAGACCATTGCATCTCACAGCATTAACGAGCGAGCTAGACACCTTTTACTAGAGGTGCCAATCCTCTTGAGTCTTAAAAAAGACTCAGGATCCCTGAGAACCAGTACCCTGTCTAACGCTCTATAGTGGGCTGCTAACTTAGCAAGAACCACTATAAGCTTAATACCTTCCCTTGCTGATAGGTAAAAGTACTTATAGTAGCGGGGGTTAATATTAGCCCACTTTTTTACTCAAGGCTCCCCCGTTTTATTTGCATCCTGCTTAAGCTATTTTTCTGGCCTCTTCTAGCACTTTTCTTAACAGCAGGTAGCTTCCACTGCCGGCGTCGTGCTTGATGTTCGTTGTTGGACAAAGAAAATACCGTGCTAGGCCTGAACATTCTTTCTTCCGTTGATTGCAGCTTCTACACCGAAAGCAAAGCTTGGACCTACTTTCTTCTTTACAGTTACCTGAGACATGTCCATATCTAAAGGATTGGTAACATCTTGTAACTTCGATTCTTCGTCGGATTCGCAGCTTACGAAGCTGACTCTCTGCCTGCCTTCGTTCTTTGCTTGTCTAGCAGTTGCTTTGTCTACCGTTATTAACGCTAGCCTCAGTCCTCTAATGTTGGGTTTTAAGAGAACTACTCTAGGCTCCTGGCTATCTAGTCCAAAAGTCTTGACCAAAGCCTTTTTAACCTTGTCTTCCTTGAGAATAGTGTCAGGGTCTTGTCGCCTCCATTGTCGTCAGCGCATTAGCAAAAGTCTGCACTTCAGTCATCTTGACCAGTACTGTCGTCGTCGGGTCAACTTTCTTCTTTTGGTCTTATTTGTTGTTCAAGAGAACCTCTTCTTGTTTTTTTTTTAATCAGAAGACATGGCTTGTTGGCGTTTTTCAGGACTGTCTGATGAACTTTGGTTTTTTAATAAATCCATTTTATTTTCTTAAGGGCACTGTTCAGGGTTTTTTTCTGAACGTACCGTCGGAAATCATCTTTTCTATGTTCTCTGTATTGCAGGGATTCAAAACACTCTTTCCAACAGCTCTTGACGTTTTCTTTATCTAAAAGGATGCTTGTTTGAAACGACTCAGCTGCTTCTAAATATTCAAGTGCAGCTTTGAGACTATTTTCAACGGCGTTTGGAGTGTTTCCATACTTCTCCTTAATTTCCTCAAGCGTCTCGTTACCTCTTTTGTTGCAGATTGAACTTGCTTAATCTTTTGCGTTATTTTTACTTTTAGCTTAGCATCCTCTTTGTCCGGTAAGGCGAGCTCATCTTGCATCTAGTTGCTGAAGACTGTCACGTTACTACCCTCGCTTAGGTTACTGCCTATGCTGAAAGGGCTTCTTCTTTGTTTTGCATCAGTAAGAACAGGCTACAGAACATTTAACAGTCTTGGTAGGCCATGAGACGCGTCTTTATGGCCTTCTTAGAATCCGTGGGGCCAGCGGCAGTCACTCGGGCTTGTATCAGGTCAAAACTTCCGGCAGGTTACCTAAGAGAGGTTACTGCCTGGGGTACCAGGTTCACATTGACGTTCTTAATTTTTGGTTCTTCTTGGAATCTTGTTGACCAGTGAAAGCCAACACTCCCCTTTATTTTGGAAGTGATTGTCTTGGAAGGGTGAAGACCAGCGCAGCAGCTAACGTCGTTGCCAAAAATAGGCGCTATTTGCTCGGTCTGGCCAAGAGTCATTACTTTTCCACAGTCCCACCCGCAGAGAATACCCTGAACGCAATACCCTGGCCTTGTGTAGAGAGTGTGGAAGTGGTGTATGTGATGAGTGTATGTGAATGTTAATACACTACAGTAATCTTAGCAAGACGATTGGCAGGCATACAGTCCGACGACCAAGGCAGACAATCCGACAAAGTGAGCTGGTGTATACAAGGGACTTGGAAGTGTCACCATGTCGCCTTCTCAGTGGTAGTGAGGCTAGATTAGTAAGCCCACTACGTCTTTATTGTTTATGAGGTATGCAGCAATATCAGATGTAGTCACTCAGACTAACATGAGCCTCATCGTCTGGCATTACCCGCTGCCAGGCCCCCCCATGGCAGCCAAAGAGAGACCCCACCGCACGTAAAATAAAACGACTAGTGACACCATACCAAGTCAGCAGGCTGATTCTTAGTGGCTTGACTGGCGGGACAGCCTCTGCCCGCCCGGCGGATTTTTATTCAGGGATCCAGACAGCTCCCTTCGAGCTCTAGTCCCTACACGCATAAACCACTCATACTTTCATTTATTTTTAAAGGTTCCTTTTTTTTTTGGTTTTTTTCTGTTTTCAGGGAAACCCAGTCACTCACACATTAAGACGAAGGATTACCTATTTCTTTAATGGATTCGGTGAACTCGGTGGATTTTTCTTATTAGACCACCCATACCCACTGAAACCCCCCTACCAATGCAGCGTAGCTTTTGATCCACCCCAGAACCGCAGTAGCATTACTTCAGGGTGAAGCCACAGCATCGCGTCTCGCAGCATTTACAAGCTAACTTGACACCATTTGCTAGAAGTGCTAATGTTCTCGAGTCCTAAAAAGGACTGGGGGTCCCTAAGGACCAGCATCTTGTTTAGCGCTTTATAGTAGGCCGCTTACTGAGCCAGCACCACTATAAGCTTGATGCTTTCCCTTGCAGATGGGTAAAAAGTACCCAGTGCATTGTGGGTCCACATGAGCCAGTCTTTCAACTCAACGGCTTTTTGCCTTATTTTGATCCTGCTTGGGCCTTATCCCTGGCCTCTTTCAGGGCTCTTCTGAATAGAGGGTGGCTCCCGGTGCCTGCATTGCGCTTGTTGTCCGTTGTTGGGCAAAAGTAGCACCGTGCTGGGCCTGGACACTCTTTCTTCCAGTGATTTAAGCTTCCACACTGAAAGCAAAGCTTGGATCTGTTTTCGTTCTTACAGTTGCCTGAGACGTGTTCATATCTCAGGCATTTAAAACATCTTGTTACTTCAATCCTTCTTTTAATTTGGCAGCTTACAAAGCCAACTCATAACCTGCCTTCATTTTCTTATCGTCTTGCAGCTGCTTCGTCCCCCTTTATCAACGCCAGCCTCTGTCCCCTGGCATTTGGCTTTAAGAGAGCTTCTTCAGGCTTCTGGATTTAATGTCCAAAAGTCCTAGCAAAAGCCTCTTTGACCTCATCTTCCCCTACAATGGCATCCAGGTCTCGGACCTCTAATGTCACTTTTCTGTTGCTAATTTTGACAGTATCCTGTCCAGCTACCGACTTTTCAATTTGCTGTGAGAATGCAGAAGCATTCTCAACACCTTTGGCCTTAATAAGTATGTCTCCTATTATTGTAGTGACAACACTTTGGACTGCCACATTAGCCTTATCAGGGTCAAAGTTCGCCTTTATCGTCCTTAGCACCTTTGCGAAGGTCTGCCCTTCGGTCATCTTCACTACTACTGTTGTTGTCGCATCCACTTTTTTCTTCGGGCTGGTTTTTTCGTTCGGGAGAATTTCTTCTTGTTTGCCACTGCTTGTTTTCTTTTTCTTTAGGGGCTTGGTTTGCTGGCGTTTCTCAGGGCTGTCTGATGGGCTCCTGTTTCTTTTGCTTTGTTCTATTTTCTTTAGGGAAGTGTTTAGGGTTCTTTTTTGTATCTGCCGTCGGAACTCATCTCGCCTTTGTTCCCTACACTGCAGGGATTCGAATGACAACTTTCAAGCGTTTGCATACACTTTTTCTTTGTAAAGAAAGCCTTTTCTTCGCACCTCTGCCTCTTGAAGGTGTTTAAGCGTGACTTTTAGCCCATTAGTATGATGCTATCACAGCAGGCAAGCAAAGGTAACCCTGAGGTTTTCAAGCCATGACGTTTGCTAGAAGCTTTAGCCAAGAAAGGGTTTAGCTCATCAGTCATTTTTAGGCCCATCGGATGCTATACTACCTTACCAACAAATATATTATAACTTAACAAAGTTGACGAAAAATAGCATTTAGGGGTCACAAAAGTCTTAACCATATCTATAGCCACAATAGGGTGAATTGGGAGAAAAACTTCAAATGCTTTAAATGTATACAGTTTTAGGCATTACGAAACTGACGCCGAAAATTTATTGAGATTCAAATAGCAGCATCAGAATTGACAAGCGCAGAATCTATTACGTGAAAGATAAGCTTTGTATTCTATCTCTTACAGTAATTACTTAACTCATCCAGATTTTTAAACAGGTATAAAACTCTGTATATGTATGTATTATGGTGATAACAAAAAGATTACGCTCCAGGAGTTTGTTGCTATGGTAACTAAGTTGAAAGACTTGAAAAAACAATTTTGTAGTTACATATTTTTGTCAGTTCTAAATCCTTACAGTTTTAATAAATAAACCTTTTCATTTATTATAACGTGAGAAAGTGCAAATAAACGGCCCTTTACTGCCACTCCATGGTGTAAGAAGTGCATGGTTTTTTCAGCATAATTACATTTCTTTCATTTTCTACAGCTTATTATTTGACTAAATATAGTGCACGAATCTCGAACACAAATGTTTGTAACCAGAAGTTTTTTTGTTCTAAAAAAGGTCAGGAATGTATATAAAATTTTAAACAAAAATTGTTTTAAATTACTTGTTAACACACTGTGATATTCCATTCAGAAGGTCTGTGGCGAAGCTGACGCAATGAGGGGGGGGGGCAGCTTATACCTATATATTTGAAACTAAAGTGTGTTTTCCATTGGTCCTCTAACGTTATACTCTAATGAAGTGGAGTGTAAGCAAATAGCAGGTGACAATAATAATATATGCTTATAAAATGGTTTGATTATTTGTGGTGTGTTACCACCGATAAATTTGTATTATCCTGTACCATCGGTAAAAATGCATGGTAAGCTCTCGTGCAATGTGTTATTTTTGAGATACGGATTCCAATTTTTATGTATCCCTAGAAGAACTTAACGATTCACCTATTGGCACGGAGATCGGCAGACTTACTAAGGAATGAGCCAATAAAAGAGTTATCTCATACATTGATTCGTTTCTTTACAGTGGATCAAAGTCTCACGCATACAAGAGTAAAAAACCCGACGACAGTAAGAATTATGATTTCAAGGAAAAACGTATCAAACTAAACTAAAACAAATTAAAACCAAAATTTAGTAAGAGTTACTTTAACACTATGATCACTAGTTATCTGTATGGTTTTAAATGGGATACCGCAGAAGAATAAGAATAGTACAAGGAGTAAGAAAAGACACACTTCATCGAAGTGTGACTACGTTTTTTGTTTAATGATTTTCCTGTTTATAGCGAAAGCATCAACAATCGAAGGATAAAATAGGTTTAAGACATAGCAAATTAAACGCTGCATCTATCTGCTCTAGGAATGACGAAGATAATGGTTTTGATTGTCAAAAACTACCGTAGAAAAATGATATGGCAAAAAAAATGAAAAACTCGTTTCCCAAAACTGGGGATTATTGACATTTTGAATCGTGAATCGTCCGGTAGTGACGGTATCGTTGACTCACTTACTGAAGGCAGTCATTATAATAATTATAAAGTAACCCTTATCATGCAAAAATATTGATATATCTTCAAAATCGCAATACAACATCTTCCTTAGACATTTGCGAGAATGCGAAAAAATACAACATCTTTTGAGACAAGCGTGTCCAAAAAATCCTTAATTAATAGAATCGTATTGGGACACTACTTTACAACTATTTGGCTACTTTTTTTTTGAATCGTCAGCAAAATTTTCCAGACAATTCCCGTTTTCAAACTTGCATTTTTCCAGATGACGAGTATCTGTACGTTTATGAGGCTGAGAAATAGATGAAAGTAAGCAATGTTGGAAACCAAGTTTTAATCGTATCGCTATTGATATGCCAAAGTTACGTTTTTTATTTGATCGAAAACACGTCGCTATTTTATGAACTGTTTAACGTCGTGACACCGAACGAGAGAGGGCTTTGTTGCGGAAAGTCTATACAACGAAAATAAAGTATATTTCGGAGTGCACGTTAAACCTTCTTGAAGTAAACGATACGCTAACTGCATCACACAAAAGAAGCTTAAAAGGAGACGCTAACGTTAACGTTCTGGAAAGACTAGCGAATGAAAAAGTGTATTTGTTGTTACAAAAAATCATCGTACAAGAACAAGGAAGTTTCTTACCTGCTCTGTTGGGCCCAATCCCTAAAACGGTGTTATCGATGCTGTAACAAATATGGAGCACGCAGATAATATAATTCTTCTGACTCAAAAAGCATTGACTTATTGCTAAGTACATTTTGTAACAATGGTCTAAAATGTGTGCAAACACTAGGTACAACGATAAATCGACTTAATGCAGAAATAGACGACATCTTGAATTGACCGCTTCTTGGCAAGCAAGATAAGTAAAAGACGAATCTACAATTTTACATTGATATTTAGACTTCAAGACATTGGATGGCGAAAGAAAACGATATGCTTACGCTATCATGTCAAACACCAAGATATCACAAGATAACGCTGCCTCTGACAACGTCGTCGATGAAGACACAGATAAGCGTCAAGAGGAGGGACAGCACGCAAAAATTATTCAAAGTGTACCAAAAAAGTTTCGTGAAAAGCGGCAGTTGTCTCACGTTGATTACGTGCTATCAGTAGCTTTGAGTGAACCAATAAACATACCGTTATTATAGGGGACGTAGCACTTACAGTTAAACATTATTGATCAGGTGATTAATGCCTTGAGCGACAGAAAAAGACGCACACTTGTGGGGTGTGATCAGTTTGCAGTGATACTTTGTATGACAAACATTCTACGATAGTGTTAAAAAAACGCCCGAGTGTTAAAATTACCTATCAACAACGATGACGACAAATCAAAATCGGTAAATACAAGTTGAAAATCGACGTCAAATAGCGGTAATTTTTTTGATAAAGTGAAACTGAATTAATGGCATGGTAGAAAAAAAAGTTGTGCTTTGATCGAAGTTAGAACGAACATGGCATCGGTTGAGTAGAAAAGTGACTAAGGCGAAGAAGATAAATTAGCGTAACTAACTGCATATGCGTGAAGTAACAAACTCGCAAGTGCTATGAAAAATAAATTTTTGCAACCAAACGTAATTATTTGACTATAGAGTCAAGATTCCTATGATTTAAATAGACCTAAAAGCAATTATTTTTCTAGAAGAAACAATGACGTACGTAATATTTACTACGTGCGAAAAGTTGATTAAATAAGCTTGAAAGCTTTAAAAACTTAGAATGACGTCTTTAACAATGTTTTTTTTGTGATTGATGCTTTCAGTCAGTACGATTGGGCAAAATCTATTGACGGTACAACATCGAATGATGTAGCCAAAGTATTTTAACGTGATTTATTAAGAAGTGACGATCGTACACCAATGTATCTCCTAAAAAATGGAGGTCACAAATTTGTAAGCCATGAAATGCAATCCATTTTATAAATCAAATACACAGTAGTACGTAATCTCCAGACGAAGGCTGCAATAGCTGAACAGTAAAATACAGAACAGAAGTAAAACGTCGAAGGTTTAGTTTGTATCAGTAAGACGAGAAGTGTCTTTGCCAATGGTTAAAAAGTGGTTGGACTTTGGATTTGTTAAAAATTGTACGTATCTCTTTTATGCGACAACTTACGGTACATTTTCTCAAAAATTTGGCTGACGAATATATTGACGGTTTCTTGCACGAGGAAGAGTTAAGTATAGTGGAAAAAGAATTGAACAATAGCTTTATCAACGTTGTCAATATTTTGAAAATTTATGATAGAGGACGTTTGAAAGAGTATTTTATTACATTGAAGGGGAATCCTAAGAAATTTAAATGCACGTGAAGGGAAATTATTTAAAAAATATAAAATTAAGAAAAATTTCTACGTTTTTTTGGTTAGCACCAGAAGCATGCAGTACTAGCCTGATGATACTACAATGCATGACGTGACTAGATTATCTCAGCAAATGAGCTCACAAGTTTGACGAAGTGTTGGCATAACAGAGATTCAATTACCATTTACTATGTGGTAAAAAAGAGAAACTGAAAAATTCCTAAAAATGCCTTACATGGCTACAAAATAATGTACACAGAGAGCATTATATTATTCATGTACATTATTGCATACGTTCCCATCTTCTTATAAATATCGAAGGAATGATACAAGGAATCACTAATTTTGATACCACGTGAGACACGTGATTTTCCATTTATAAAGAGGTGATTACGAAGTGACTAAGTTAGTCTATTTTAAAGCAGTTTGCAGTCAATATGTGTATCGCTTACTGTTATCTGAAAAACTATGTTAGGTCTTGGGCTTTGAAAGTGCAACAAGTTTTTTCTGAGAAAATAATAAAATCTAATCCGTTTATTTAGCAAATTTTGCCAATGCTTATACCACTAATTCTCACGACTAACTGTAACATCTATGAATAATAAAGCGCAGGAAGCGTTTAATAGCGATTGTTTCAGGCCATGTCATTGGACCTACAAGGTTACGCACATTGCTAGGCAAAAAATAAAATTCTCTCACCTTCTATGGATATACCGTTCATATTTGACTTATTTAACAATATTAAGATCGATATAAGAAATTCAATTGGTAGTCCTATGTTTTTCGACTTTGGAACGCTGATAGTAATGCTTTACTTTAAGCTGATCGTTTGAAAATAATGGATTCCTACGAGAAAAACTTTATCGCACAAAAAAAGTTGTGATGGGAGTTAGACCAAAATTTACGGAAACAATAGAGCAGGTGTTAGACGCATTAACGTTGGGCTCCCTATTAACAAGGACAGGAAGGTATTGGACCGTTTTTTGATGGAGAGTTTTAAAGAGTTTTAATACTCATTACACGAGTTACCAAACCTGTTGGTACAAAAGCTGTTCTTGCAGATACAAATATTATGTCTGACATTACCACTAAAAATAAGCCTTTCAAAGAGGCATTTTGCACTCATGTGAGGAAATCTAGTAATATGCTAAAAAGAAAAGCAAAAAAAAAAATTTGACAAACTTTTGGAAGGCTTAATATATAAGGTCGGTTAACTAGACAAACCATTAAAGTTGCAATTGCTTTGTAGAGGTGTAAATGTTGCAAGAATAAAAAGAAAAAATTACGAAAACGTGCAAACAAGATAAAAAGAGAAAAAAATGAGCAATGAAAAAAAAAAAGAAGAAGAAAAAGAAAACTGCGAGAAATATTTTTGAAAATTAAATTTTAAAATATAAGATTTTTTAAGCCCACACTCATGTAAGTGCTTAAGGTCTGAGCTTTTTTTTCTTTATACTCTATTGATTCAAACAACCCTTAAGGGATTACACTGGATGTAATTTAAGCCGATATCACCGCTTACGTATGATTCACCGATCAAATTTGTCATATCAGGTTATCGTGACAAAAACATTGATCTCGCACACACGGTGCTTAGTCTTCGTGTCAAGTTAGCCGTCAATGAAGATAAAAAATTGAATGCTGACTTGGCATTTGAAGTCTCATAGGCAAAACTTACAAATAATTTTATGCATTTGTTGTTCAACTAATTCAATGTGTATTTAAATCAGAAATCTGTTTCATCTCGTAATAATGCATGTACTTACAGAGCGTATTTAAATACTTTATTGAATTATGGATCTACGGCAAAGTCATCCCACTTGACGAGTGTATTATGGTATAACTGTAAAGAGATAAAGATGGACGATGTGTTGAATGCCAACGCAGGTCTTGTCAAGTGACAAATATTACTACCCTCAGAAAAATCGAATAATTTGATTCGTCATTTTGACTGCGATGTATTGGTATTGGTATTTTGATATCTAGGACTCTCCTTAGCTTTTGCCATATAAGAGACCTTCTTTGCTTTCGACTTTTGGCCCTAAGCACACCGTGAGTGAGTCTTTTGTGCGGACCACTTGCAAAGTTCTCCTCAGATGACTCAGTCATTCACCATACTGGGTACTATTTACAGGGTGCAGCGATTGTCTCACATACACCCTAACTATTATCAAGTTTTAATGGGAAGATGTTTTCCAATAATCCATCTGATTTGCTGTACTGACTTTTTATAACCAACAGAGACCTAACCCAGTGAGCCAATCAGGTGTTGCCTTTTCTTCGAAAAGAAAACCTTTGGTGGTCCAGACATTACCAGAAAAATCGACTACTAGTTTAAAAAACTGGATAAGTCGTATTTTGGTATCCTGAGTACTCCTCTCATCAAAAAAGCCCGAGAAAAATATCTCAAAAATTTTCGACAGGATTTGAACCTACGACTCTTCGAGTATCTTTGGCTAGATGGCTAGCACGCTAACTACTACGCTATCAAAGCTCACTCGACTGCAGTGGATGCGATCAAGAAAAATTACTCATCAATGGCATAGAGGCAAAAATACGATGAGTAAGATCTTGTCATGCATTTTGTTACATAGTCATTTCAAACTTGATTTCCGTTGGCATTAAACTAGAAAATCTTTAAGTGAGACACATTCAAATGAGTCCATTTACTTAACTGGCCTATAACAAAGTTCTGTCAAAGAGCACGGAAAATTATTCGCTCACGATTGTCAAAGTAAAAGCGGTGGCAATGCACAGTGATTTTCATGGTAAGACTTTAGATAATACTATTTTGGGCTGGTTATCTAAGCAAATAATCGTCGGTTTCGTTAAAAATTAAGCTTCTTATGGTAATTGCACTGTAAACTCGTTCAATTTTTATCATTTAAATATTTATTTGCTTTGTTTGTTTATCGACGGCGCTTAAGTTTTTTTAAAACCATTACAGCCAGACTTTAAAAACAAATAATCTATACGTAGATGCTTATTATACATTGTTTTTAGGTACTGGTTTTTACTCTCTTAATAAATAAAATCACATATCGATTGCAAATCTTTTCCTATCGGCAACATCCATTTTAATTTCGATTTAATATCAGATTTATTGCCCAACGTATGTTTTCATTGGAACCTGATTTAACACGGTAGCTTAAGATTGGACGTTTTATTTTCTGACATTGTAACCTTAAATGTTTACTGTATAGTGCATGCCAAGTACAAAATTCATCTCGAAATCGATGCAGTACGTTAAATCATGGTAAACTTTAGTTACTTGATAGTGCCACTAACTACATATACCGAAACTTCCTGCTCGGACACGTCAATTGTCTCTTGATTTAGATTCTGTTAGTGTGCTTAACCATTCATAAAATCTAATTGACTTCTTAGTATGCATTAAATATTTCAAGGTAAAAAAAGACCTAATGGCATCGAAAGAAGTTGCTATTGTTATTTTAAACAATAAAATTTTTGTACATTGGGTAATAACACTCACTTGTTGCTTGCAAAAATTGAGTAAGGAGGCGGAACAACAAAATATATGATTCATGGACTTGATTACTTTGAGAGTTAAGTACCTTGAAAAGTATTTTTTTTTTTAATTTTCAATAATATTGAAACAAACACATTCACATTTATGTCAGAGGTTGTAAAAAGTAGTACAATCTCTAAAAAATGACAAATTGTGGAGTTATAAAGTAGAAATATGAGATCTACATCTTTAAAAGTCATATCAACTGCAAAGTATTGAAAGCATCACGCATTAAAGCCAGATCATCAAAAACATCGATGTACCTCGAATAATATTTACAAGTAAAGGTTTTTGATCTGTAAACACAATTTTGCTAAGTAATTATCAAAAACAACAGAAATTAATCATCGACAGTCTGTAGATACTGCAGCACTTTTCGTAAATCCCTTCACATAATGGCTTTTATTTTGATAACAATGGTGTAGAACTTTGCAGACCAGATCACATCAATCGCTTACAAAAAAATTGTACAAAACTGCGTTGAAATATTAAACAGCATATGAAATTTAGATCTAAGCTCTCATTCTGTGTCATTGTACGTCATTATAATTTGTAGTCTACGCATTCTAAAATATGTAGCTACGGACTGTAATAAATTCTACGTATTAAAAAAAAATGTCAGCATTCTTTAAGTCTACCTCTGAATGTTGTGTAAAAAAGTTACTGTAAAAATTCTTATACTTTTTCATTTATACTTATTTTTTAAATAATACCATCAAAACTGCTTTGTAATACAGTTTTATACAGTTTTGACAAGCTCAAACGTAACTTGCGACCTCCAAGCGTCTTTAAAATCCACTGCTGTTTCTAATAATGAGTATCATACATTTATGCTTTAATAAAAAATTTCTGTTAGTTTCTGATCAATCATCTGCCAGTTAATACATTACAACGGAGAGAAAATAAAGCCCGTTAAAAAGAGAAGCTTGGAGAGAGAGAGGAGCTTTTTGATTTATCATTCTCAAAGCAGCATTAACAATTATCACTTTCTCAGATTGTTGGCAAGCTTTACGGATTAAGCAAATCGTTTGATAAAAATATAACTGCTGGGCTTGAATACGGAAAAATGTTTAACAACCATAAGGAATCTATCGTTCTTTTATTAAGCGTAGATTTCGAAGGAATTCCTTGCACATTTTCTAGTTGGAGTGAGTTAAAACAAGCTTTTTTTGACATTAAAGAATACTTTACGACGAATAACAGTGACAAGGAAGACATCAAGATTTACGGGTCCAACTGGTCCTTAAAAGTTACGATGAACTATGAAGAAAAAGCCATCGAGATTGAAAAAATGAGACGACAAAGTGAAGACAAGAGAGCTGCGAAGAAGTATCATTAAAGTTTAATATTTAAAAAAGGAACGCTTAATTATTTACAAGAATTAATTGTACATAGCGTCGATTAAAATATACGCACATTCAGCGGAATATCACTAGACATTGTAAAAAGTAGGGTAAGCGATTTAAATAGCAACAATGACCACAGTATGTACGAAAAAATTGAAGTATATGACACTTTAAAACGACAGACTTTGACAAAAGATCTAATGTATTAAATTGTGTACAATAGTGCGTCTTTTTATAGAAACCTGTGGTTTATGCTATACATTATAAAAATAAATAAGATAAATTTATTAATCTTGTTGTTGTCTTACCATAAACTTACTCCTTTTTCTTATAAGAATAAAAATCAAAATGTAAATAAAAGTAAAAAGGCATATATAATCAAACACATTCACACAAAGAGAGTTCAGGCAATCATAGTGGTGGATTGGTCAGAATGTGTAAGGAGGAGAAATGCATAGTGACCTACCTAGAATGTCTCTCATGTTCAGGTGTAAAAGAAGAGTACCTCCCTACTATGGTATGTTTACGGCAGTATAGTAGCTCCATTTGAAAACTCTTCACAGATACTAGGGGTTTGTTTAGATGGGCCAGAGTATTGAGTATCGAGTTCTCGGTATTGAGTAAAGGCGTCATTCCTGGTATGGACGGTGTGAAGTGCTCCATACCATGAATTGGATATGGTATGGAATTCCATACCATAGTTCAATATCACCAGTACTTGGAATTTGATTATCAAACAGCACTATCATTGTTACGGCTGTTAATATAGTACGCTTTTGTACTACTGTGTCTTAGGCCACTTGATAAGAGCGTACCAATGGGTGCGTCGGGACTGCGTCTGCGTTCACGTTCGTGTCTACTTATAGAGATATTCGATATTCGTTAATATTTTAGTAATAATCTGTTAAATCGTAGTAATATACTGGTATTGTTATATTTTACTATAGTATCGACTAATGTTGAATGTCTTCATGTGTGCTTTACGTACGCTCGAACGTGGACGCACGTATCTGCACGCTCTTATGTAAAAGTGGCCTTACAAAAATAAAGCTCGTAATAGGGCTCCAACGAACACGTATTTTATCGGACCAGCTCTACCGGATAAGACCACGTGGTATACCTATGTTTAGAGGAGTCTTTAACTCTTCATTTGCATGTGACTCCTGTACTATATCTATATACACGTATCACATGGTTTTATTTGATCAGGGTAAATCGGAGCTGATCAGAGAAGGCGTGTTCGTCAAACTCGTTCAGATCGATCAGAGTGGTTGGAGCCTTATCTCCGAAATGCCTCTCAAATGAATCTTCTTAATATAAAAGAAATAATAATAATAATTTTTTCTGCGAGTGTAGTATACTTAACATCGTTCAATTAAGTTTTTCTTGAACAATAACAAGAGAAAACTCATTTTTATTTGCGTATGTCACTACACCAAAATCTCCCCCAAATTTGCAAAAGACATATAAAAAGGTGTCCTTAAATGAATAACAAAAAGCGATATGCACTGTTTGCACAGAGGTTACAACCATGACATAAATTCCTCTTGATAACAAAAATATAGAAACATGTAAAAAGACCTTCTTTGATGAAGGTCTTAATTTTTCGAAAAATGCTACTCGTGCTTTTATAAACATGAAAAAAGTGAACTTCATTTAATGTCAGTCAATGTCACAGCGAATAAGATTTTTCAGAATATTTTGGATCATTCAAGTACAGCGAAAAAAAGAGAGATGTTAGAAGCCCAAGTTGCGTTAACAAAAATTTGTACATCTGTAATATTTTTTGCTAAGTAAGGCTTAGCTTCAAGAGAGCACGAAAGGGATAACTCAAGCCTGATTCATTTGTTAAAAAGAAGAGCTAAGGATATTCTCGAGTTAAGAAACGATATGAATCGTGTAGACTATAAATGGCTCCGAAATACCATTAAAAATGAAATGTTCCACTTACTCTCCAGTGAAATAATGAAAATGATAGTATAAAACATACAAAATGCTGTTATCTTCTTTTTAAGAGTCGATGAAACATCGGATATCTTAAAACTTAAACAAGTATCTATCTGAATGTTAATATTGACGGATGAATTGACAGTCAGTTAACATACAATGGGATTTCAAAATACATCCAACACAAACTCAGATACATTACTTGCTCTGATCATGAAATTTTTGTCAGAAAATAATTAAGATATCAGACATTTGCATGAAAAAAGTTATGACGGTGCAAGCAATATATCAAGTAACACAAGAGGCCATCAGACTCGAGTTCGTAAAATTGAGCCAAAAGTTCTATTTGTACATTGCTGTTCTCACCGTCTCAACTTAGTTTTCCAAGACACACTTAAAAAATTTGAAAAAATGAAAAAAATTAAAAAAAACAAACCACGGGGTGTAAATGGGTCATGGGACCCACAATAAGAACTATAAAATATAATATAACACATGAAAATGAGATGAGTGCCAAACAATAATTTAACATAAGATGTGTGTCAAAAAATATCATTAAATAAAGAAACACAATTTCTCAAGGAACAAGAGGGTTGCGAGACCCATAGAAAGAATGAAGCTCTATAAGAATAAGTACTGCATTCATGTAGTTCAGTAAAAGAAAAACTTGAAAAATGAATTAAAAAAAAAAAAAAATAAGAAACAGTTTAGTCCTCACGATGATTCATCAGTACTGTATTTCAAAGCTGCACGATGTTCTCACAAAGTTTAACCATTGCGAGTACTGAACTAATTAAAAAAAAATTTTTTTTTTTCATTCATTTCTGAAGTTTTTGTTTTACTGAACCACACGAATGCAGTACTTATTCATATAGAGCTTCGTTCTTTCTATGGGTCTCACGACCCCCTTGCTACCTGAGGGATTGTGTTTCTTTATTTTATGATGTTTTTTGGTACACATCTCATGTTCAATTATTGTTTGGCACTCATCTTATTTTCAAAGAACTTCGTTCTTACTGTGGGTCCCACAACGAATTTATACCCCCTGGTTCGTTTCTTTTAGTTTTTTTTTTTTTTTTAATTTACAATTTTCCATTTCTTTCTTTACTTCTTATAAAAAAAAATTGAATGAAAAAAATTAAATCACAAAAGAAATTTGAAAAAAAGATTGAATAACTTCTTTTATGATTAAATTTTTTTTTTATTCCATTGTATTTTTTCATATCATTTTTGATTTCATTTCATTATTTTTTTACATTTTTTAATTATGTGTAATATTATTTTGCATTTCGTTTTTCTTATGATTTCATAATAATTTAATTCTTTTTTTTCATTTAATTTTTTTATTTTGATTTTATACCTTTCTTTTAATTTCTATTTTTCATTGATTATCATTGTATTCTGTTTGATTTATCAATTTCTTTGATTTTTTCAATTTTAATTTTGAAGGCCTTGAACCCATTTTAATTAAACTTATTTGCAACTCAAATAACCTTCGAGGTAGTCCACGACTTCAAATCCATAGCATTAATACAATTTCGAAATATTCATCTAAAAAGAAGTCAAAACTTAAAACTGAAAGTTGCAACTGAACGAAGAGTTAAAACTGAAAGTTTTTTCCAGTGGTTTTTTTTTTTTAGCTAAATATTTCAAAATTTCATTAATACTACGGCTTTGAAGTCGTTAGTGATACGGTGAACTGCCTAGAAGGTAATGTTAGTTTTAAAAAAAATTATCATGCTTAGCTAGGGCCGAGTAAATGAAAATTGAAAAAAATACTTTTAGAAAATCGTTTTCATAAGTAAAACAAACATTTTGACCGTTCACTATGTAAATATCCCTACAGACGACTACGAAGCCATAGCATTACCAAAAGTTTGAAATTTCTGAGATGAAAAAGAGCTGAAGCCAAAGTGCCCGTATCACCGTAATTAATGGATAAATTGAACCAGTGGACAGTGGGTGCTTGGGCATTAAAGGATGAAGTCATACTTCTATAACGTTTTGTGGCAAACAATATATAAACAAAAATACCGAGAAAAATATCTTGTATGAAACGATATTTCAAATAACCCTGTGCGATGTATCGCAGGTGGTGGAGTATTTGAAATATGATATTCGGTAATTGGGTGTGGCTTTAATAAATGTTGTAATTTCAAAGAAATAAACATTATTAACAATGTATTATGTGGATAAAAATAGTTTGGATAAAATCCATGGCACGACGTGCTGACAGGCTAGCCAGTGTAAGACTCTGTGCTTTCATCTTTAATAGGGTAGTATTACATCATTATATGGCAGTGAACGTCGCTGCAGGACGTTCATCACACAAAGATTTTTTTATAGATATCATTGAAACGTGCATTTGTTATAGAATAAAAAGTACCCACAAACAATTGCAGACCATTTAACTATACCATTTTTTATATGTTTAATTTGAACAAAATCTCAAGTTATTATTTAACTTTATGTATAAATCACGTAAAATTGCATTTATGAGTAGATGATCTGTTGAAAGTTCCTAATATTTTGTATGATGGATGACTATTATATAAACCTATAAAATTTTGAAATTAATCTACAAGTTGTTTTTTTAATAAAATAAGAAAAGTAAGGTAAAGTATTCATATAGGAAAATCCATGTAGAAAATAATTTCCAGTTTTGCTATGTATTTGCGCTCCTCCTACTTCTTTAAACTTTTTCCCCGCTAACTGTGATGAGCGTTTTTAATGAAAAAAAAATCACCTTAATTTCGAATAAAAAAATTATGAAGGAATAAAACGCAACAAAAATTAATTACTGTGTTTATAGAACCTCGTATGAATGAACCATTAATGAAAAAAGGATGAAAAAATACATTACTGCTGGAAAAAAGTTGGAAAACTTTGAAAAAAGTGAAAAAATTGTAAAAATTATTCTTA
>NW_019379816.1:602308-654808 GCF_000648655.2 Copidosoma floridanum
TTTTTTTTTTTTTTTTTTTTTTTTTTTTTTTTTTTTTTTTTTAAAGTTGTAGAAGAAAAAAATTTTAAGCTGAATAAAAAATACTGTGGAAAAAATAAAATCATGATTCAGTACAACATTAATTGCTTGGTGTGTGCTTGGTGGTGTAGTGTGAAGGGAAGTGGCGGGGCGAGGCAAAACGGGGAGTAATAAAATGAGTCGTGCAGGAGAGTAGCGCAGCACGGTTAGAAAATACAGGGTAAGGCGAAGTGTGCAGGGTACTGATGGTGAGGGTTATGTGGTTAGGGGGAAAATAAAATGAATTAGGAGGAAGAGACTTCTAGTAAGTGACTTCTGTCGCTTTTAAAAAAATAACCCCTCCAAGCACGCAACATAAAGAACTTCGTTCGAAATATAACATTTTTGAGGAACTTTATTAGATTCGTTAAGGAAACTATGAAATTGTCCAACGAGGTATATACATTTGTATCTGTAACTCACACTTAATTAATGTGTACAAAGCACCTTATAAATATATTTTTACTTTTTACCAAATCAAATTTCAGGTAGGTCATGCGAGTGTATAACTCAAATCAATGTAAGCAACTGTTTAGATTCGTCTTTGCCTTGTTGAAATTTAAATTGCGCGACATCTGGGCTGCTATTGTACGATTGAGGAAATAAGTTAATATAGTTTTGTTGTTAGTATTGTCATTGGAACGAAATTCTCCCCCCTTAGCGGCGGCTAGATCGTGGCTTCGACGGCCGTTACGAAGCGTTGCTGGCTCTCTCGCTTTTGAGACTTCGACCTGTTAACATCGCTTGAGTAAATTGAGATCATTGTATAAGTCAACTAATTGCTCGTTTTTTGATGTCGTTTTTCTAATAAAGTCCTTTGGAAAATTCTAATCGTCTTGGTTGGCTTCTATAGGGTCACGGGTATTTTGTGACGACTCTTATTTTTGTTCGTTCTCGCTCGCTTTACGTAAGACATAACTTATTCGCTTTCACTTTTCACGTTCATCTATTGCTCATTAAATCTAAATTTTATTCAAATTGCTCTGTAAATATTGTAAATAGCCGTTGATTCAATAAATATTTATTAACACTAAAACAATTCGCTTTCACTGCTGATTTCATTTGATTTTTTAATTTATTAGTTTAGTGCAACGTCTCAATAATATTTTTGTCAATAAAAAATTGGTCGAGATGCCACTAACAGCAACTAACAACTACCAAAGTGTAATGAAGTTTTTAAATACGTTACTATATCAACAATTAGAGCTAAAAGATTGAGTGACTTAGCAATCTTGCACATCCATCAGTATTATATAGATAAATTAGATTTGAATATAATTATGAATACTTTCATGAAAAACAATTTACAAAGATTGTCTATGTTCTCATGGTTGTAGATGTTTTAATTGTAAATCATTAAACTATTTTAGGTAAATAAAAAATTGGAATAGTATTACTAAGCTTATTTAACCTTCAATATTTAAAATAATTATTTAATAACTAAGAGTATTTATTCAATGTTAATAAATTTGTTACATCTTAACACTAGTCTTAAATTGAAAATGCTAGACTAAATGTATTTATTGACTTAATAAATCGTTGAAAACTATGTGTTACACCTTTTAACTATTCATTAAATTTGTCCTGATATGTAGTAGACTGGAAAGCAGATGGTCTACGTTTCTTCTAGTTTAGTTTAGTTTCTCACTGTAACGCACAGTTTGCGTTCATCAAAAGCTAAAAGGCTGAGCGGGAGGTGAGAGGAGGACTTCCGAGGGCGACTAGAAACCAGGTATACACAGTCTAAAGGTATCAGCTTATCTTTCTTGTTGAATCGTTGAACTTTGCAAGGTGATATTGGTATTTGTCTATTTTGTCTTGATTTTTCTGTGACTGTTGAAATAATTTTGAAGAGAATGTCGGAAAAGTGGTACACTGATCAGGTCACGCTTGGAAAAAAGATAAAAAATGCCTTCGCGAATTTCAAAAAGAAAGGGAGAGCCAATATGATGTTAGGGCAAACTCGTGCACGCGTCACACAGTTAGATATGGATCTTGCCAATTTCAAAAAGAAACATGCAATTATACAAGCAGATGAAAAAATCTTGCTTTCTTATGAGTATTATACAAAGCAAATAGCTGAAAAAGTGTTTGAAGCATATACTAACGCGTTGGATGAGTTCAGTTATCACATAATTGATTGAGAAAGTTCACCTCGTGTTGATCATGGATCGAGTAATACCGAAAAAGTAAATTTTCCTCCTCTATCGCTACCAACGTTTTCTGGTAAACACGAGGAGTAAAAATCGTTCAAGCAGCTGTTTACCTCGCTCGTAATAAAACGCGAAATGCCCTAGGCTGTTAAATTGCAACACTTGTAATCGGTAGTACAGGGCTCAGCGCAGCAAAGATTAAAAGGCATTGATATAACGCATTCAAATTTTGACATTGCATGGGAAAAATTAGTACGTTAATTTGACAATGCTCAAATACGTTTATTTAATTATCTTAAAAATTTAATAAACTTACCTGTTGTTAAGCCCGGAAATTTGCCTGATTTGATTCAAATTTTGGATAAAACTGAAGAATCAGTTTGTGCATTAAAAGATCTTGAATGTCCAGTTAATCATTGCGATAATTGGATTATACATTGCATAATTCAGAAGTTGGATCCATTGAGTCGAGAAGGTTGGGAGATATCGCGTGAGAGCAGGGCTGCGAGCCCTACGTACGTGGAACTCGTTGCCTTTATCGAGAGGCGCACTCAGTCTTTAGAACAGGCTCACGTATCGATTGATTGTGCTCTGGCTCGAAGGGGTGAAAAAAGTGTACAACCTACAAAAGGACAAAATAAACAAATATCGGTAAATGTATCTACTGAAAAGGTAGGGAAGTCTTAAAGCGAATCGAAAACAAAAAAAATGATCGGTAGAATCCTGTGTTCTTTGTAAAGAGAGTCATTTGTTGCATAAGTGTCCTTAATTTGAGAGACTGTCTCAGCCGGAAAGATTTAATGTCTGCAAAAGGTCAAGATTATGTACGAATTGTCTTTATGACTCACATTTTTTTAAAAACTGTCCTTCTGAGAAAAGATGCTTGTCTTGTGGAGCGAAGCATAATACACTGCTACATTCAGCGCCTACAAAATCAGATGATATCGGGTCTTTTGGTGCACATAAGCCGTGTGGTGGTGGTCATGATTTCGGATCAAGCGGGATATTGAACTCGATTTCAGTTAACGTCGCTCTTGTAAGTGCTTCTATATTGTTGGCAACGGCTCGAGTCGTTCTTGTCGTGGAGCACGGAAGCACAATTAAAGTCCGAGCTCTAATCGATCCCGGGGCTCAGAGAAGCTTTGTTATAGAGTCGGTTATCGCGGATCTTGGTATTAGAGGACTATCGTCGTCGTGCTCAATCGTTGGTTTTGGGGAAAGCGAAACGAAACGAATAGGTGAATCGACGGTAGCGATTCGTCCAGTCACAAATAGAGTCTCTTTCGATGTTCACAAGTTATGAGGTCGCTTACTCGATACAGTTCTGGTAGATGTACTGTGCAAGCTGAGTGGCCGCATATAAAAGGGCTCGTGTTGGCGGATCCGTATTTTTATAAACAACAAAGGATAGATTGTATAATTGGGGCAGACTTATATGCGTCAGTAATGTTAAATGGATTAATAAAGGGACCTCGAGGTACACCACTAGCACAAAACACTATATTCGGTTGGATTTTGACCGGTGAATCATCGGGGCCGCTCTCTGTTAGCAAAGAAACTGTGCGCGTGCTAAACGTTCCGGTAGAGCACAGCCTGTCGAGTTTGCTATCCAAGTTTTGGGAGATCAAAGAGATTGACGCGCCTAAGCCATTGTCTCCTGAAAATCTTTACTGTGAGGAATTGTTTGTATCTACTCACACTCGAAACATAGTGGGTCGATATATTGTTCGATTGCCTTTTTCGAAAAAACCAATTTCGTTGAACTCTCGTGATATTGCAATTGCGTGCTTGGCGCGATCTGAGGTCAGACGTGACAAAATGCTTGTCCCGCGAAAGCACATCGCGAATTCATTGACGAATACATAAGTTTAGGGCATATGGAGCCAGTTCCAAAGCATGATAGTAATAAATTGTCGTACTACATGCCACACCATGCCGTTTTTCACCAAGGGAACCTGGATAAAATTCGTGTAGTTTTTAACGCCTCACAGCGGGCATCGTCGGGTCAGTCGTTAAATGACTTTCTCTTGCCAAGGCTGAAGCTCCAATTGGATATAACAGTCGTCATTAGTAACTGGAGATTTTTTAAATGTGTTTTTGTGACTGATATAACAAAAATGTATCGTCAAATTTTAGGGCATCATGATGATATCGATATGCAGTGAATAGTTTGGAGGCCGGATTGCTCTCAACCTATTCAAGACTACAGGGCAACAACGGTGACGTATGCCACCGCTTCGGCGCCGTATTTGGCTCTCAGAGTTCTCCAGCAGCTGGCTCATGACGAGGTTGGTGCATATCCGGAAGCGGCAATGATCCTGCTTCATCAGATGTATGTCGACGATGCATTCAGCGGAACTGACGACATGGGGTCTGCTCTACACTGCAGGGATCAGCTCATCGCAGTTTTGAAATCGGCTGGCATGTTGTTGAGTAAGTGGGCGGCTAACGATGCTGTGCTGTTGGGAGACTTGGTCTCGCTGGCAGACATTTTTTGCCAACCGTGTTAGCGAGATAGTATCATCGCTTCCCCAGGCACAATGGCATCATGTCCGTTCTGCTCAGAATCCTGCAGACTGCGCTACTCGAGGAGTCACGCCGGCTCAGCTCTTAACGCATGATCTCTGGTGGAGGAGACCTGCTTGGTTGGTTCTATTAAGTTCAGAATGGCCAATGCTCGACGTCGGTGATTGTGCATAATCGTTATTGGTGGAGCAGAGAGAGGCTGAAGTTGCTGTATGTGTGGCGCACTCCGATGAGGGGTTGAATGTGGTAACCAAGCTTGAGGAATATTCAAGTTTCTCATGAATACTTAGAATTCTGGGGTATTGTGGACGTTGGTTACATGCCAGGGGAAAAAGAAGCCTTGGTAAGCTGACAGCTGGGGGTATACTTGGGGTCGTCTTGCTTGTTATCGCGCAATTCAATCGTACTGGCTTGCTAATAAGAAAAAAATTTTGTTGCGGAATCAGGTGCCTCCGAGATCGTCACCCCTGGCACGTTTGACACCCTTCGTATGTGATCAGAGTCTTATTAAAGTTGGGAGCAGGCACCAGAAACAGTCACTATCATTTTAAGAGAAGCATCCAGTGATCTTGCCAGGCAGAAGTTTGTTAGTGAGACGACTCATCGAAGAGGTCCACGCTCTTACACTTCACAGAGGTACTCAACTGATGTTGTCTCATATTGGCCGTTTGCTGTGGGTTATTAAGGGTCGATGGGTGGTATCCGGCGTTTTTCATTGCTGTGTGAGGTGTCTGCGATTTTCTCAGCAACGCACTCAGCAGCAGATGGCCCCTTTGCCAGTAATACGACTGGAGCCGCAGCGTCCTTTTGCATCTGCAGGCGTAGATTACGCAGGCCCTGTACTGATGTTATTTTTGAGAGGTCGAGGAGAAAAAGCTACAAAGGGCTATATCGCAATTTTTGTATGTCTTGTGACTAAAGCGGTCCACATCGAGATTGTGTCGGATCTATCAACGGGGGCATTTTTGGCAGCCTATTCAAGGTTCGTGGCTCATAGAGGATGCTATTCTGTGATCTACTTTGACAACGCAACGAATTTTCGAGGGGTGGCGGTGGAGCTCAATAGAATGTTTTCAGTTTCTTCAAAGTTTATCGGAGAAGTCGCAGGTCATCTGGCACTGAAAGGCACGTCATGGGAATTCATCCCTCCCGTGCCCCGCATTTTGGGGGTTTGTGGGAAGCTGCAGTTCACAGCTTCAAATTTCATCTTCGACGTGCAATGGGAAGTGCCACTTTGACCTTCGAGGAGCTATCAACGCTTGCGGCTCATATAGAGGCGTGTTTAAATTCACGTCCTCTCTGTACTCTTAGTGGAGATGCTTTGGATCATCTGGCGTTCACTCCTGCACATTTTTTGGTTGGATCTGCCTTGCTGTCGTATCCTGTGCCGTACGATGAGTCGCATTGTTCCACTAGTTTGAATCATCGCTGGAAGCAGATTGTAAATATCCGAAACTCATTTTGGTCTCGTTGGCGAAAAGAGGTGTTGAATCAGCTTTAACAGCGCAATAAGTGGCTTAAACAGGCTCCAAACATCGAACAGGGGGACGTCTTGTTGGTTAAGGACGAGCTTGCTCCACCAGCTCAGTGGCCGTTGGCACGAGTACTGCAGGTTCATCCAGGAAAAGATGGTTTGGTACGAGTGGTTACCTTAAAGACATCAAAATCGCTTTTCGTGCGCCCCATGGTCAAGCTTATTCGATTACCTACCGAGTCGCAGGCTGAAGAATGTTTAAGTAAAATTAAATCAGGACAAGAAAAGTGATGGTGAAGTAAATTGATGGAATAGGCATTATGGACTGTAAAATCAAAAACTGTAGTGATTCATGGACTGTGACTGTTAGATTTATTGTTATGTTGTATATGGACCTATTTAGCATTGAATTATATAATTAGATTTTGATTTAAAATTTTAGTTAAGTCAAAAATGAAAATGCATTGTTTTTATATTGTTTATTTTGATTGTAATTGCGGCTCAGAGCTACTACCTGTTTGGTCGAGTTTATTAAACATATTAGTGATATGAGGTTAAAGTTCATGGTACGTAATTCCATACCATAAAAGTATCGATACTTTTGAAAAAGTATTTGGGTAACGATTACTTTCAAAACGGCTAGCGGGTTCCGTACAGATTACTAATCTACAAGTATTTTTGTTAGAAGAGCTTTGTAAATGAAGCAGTTATAGCTTATTACATGATAACGACATGTTAGTGCTGATGCTTTTTAGCCTTATTTCAATTTTTTTTTCTCAGTTGAAATATGTGTTATCATTTTTTGAACGATATCGAAATTAGTTTTTAGATTTATGTATTTAATAAGGTACCTAATTTTATAAAGATGTCGTGCTTAATTTAGCTATAATCCAATCAAAACGTTTTATAAAGTTTTAGTAACAAATCAAGTTGTTCATAGTTTTAAATACAACGAATAAATCATATCACGTTTGTAACTTTGCTGACACAAAATAAGTTTATAGTTTGCATACAATTATATATAAGTTTTATATTTCTCTACATGAATTAGAAAATTTCAAAGTTCAAACTTTCTTTTATTAATTACCACTAACCTTTCTTGGAATGCTAGATAATATATTTAAGAATTTATTTTAGACCAATAATAATAAAAAATAAAAATTCGAGTTCTCATCAGTAGGAATTATTGACTAATAAAAAAAAGCAAAAAAATTTTATTCCAGTTTTGAGTTTTTGAAAAAAATCGTTAAACGTATCTTACTACATAGAAATCGTTATCTCTTAACCAACATATTTTTTTTATGATTGTATTTTTTATACATTTTTTATATGAAGTTTTTTTTTACTTTTAATTCTAATTCTCTTGTGCTAAAAAGGAAGTTTAAGATTGTTTTAGTGTGAATACTTTTTTAGTTTGTCTCTAATGTCTACCTATTCTCAATATTATATTGTAATACGTTTGCCGGGGATTACGACTAACATGTGTTTGTTTTGTTTTATAACTTTATCGGGGATTTATAAAAGGGGATTTGGGAAGGGCTGTGTATCACCGGTATTGTGTTGCACCGAGTGCAGCAATGAGTAGCGCCATGCAGCAATCGTGATGAAATAGCTTTTTAATCGTGAACACTTACTAACCGAACACTGGGGTACGACACTGTCACAGCTGCACTTTGTGCTGCCCAAGTCAAGACATGACAACGAGTCGTACTTAGTAGTCAAATGCTTGTTTATAAGGATTAAATGTTGACTGTTATTGATGTTACACTAATCGCACGGCACACCACAATGGCAACGATTCCTGTGTTGTGGCTTGCTGTTGCCACAAATTTGTAAACCGTGGTGTCGTTCACCCAGTAAGGATAGGGGATTCAGGCTGACTCTATAATATGTCATAAGGGAAGGGTAATGAGGGACGACTACTCTCACGCACGCAATGCACAACACCAATACAGTATGCGTTCACCTACCGGGCTACTGCTCCAGTGAAGCACTTAGCGATGCTCCTGGCGATGCTACGAGCGTCAAGGTAACCTGGATGACCGTGTGAGGGCTGGCTCGTGTGTGTGTGTGGCGCTGAGGCCTCGGCTGTGCAACGTCACGGCAATTCGGCAGGCGAGAGTCTGCTGATGCCGTGCTGAGCTGCTCCGTTGCTAGCCTCGCAACGAGCTCAAGTTTCTGTCCTTGTCTCGCCGCGCAGGCGCACCAGATGCTATGCCGCCCAGTACACAATCAGCCAACGAAGCACCACACATAGGCCATTCCTGCTCCCAGAACACCAACACACCGATAGCTGCCGTTCGCATATTCATTCGTTTAGTAATGCACACACACATCTCCAAGGTACGGGTATAGGGCGACGGAAGGAGAGTCAGACCAAGCTTTATAGTCACTCTTAATGCTACGGCATACGGACCTGATACTGAAGCTTCGTCCGCTACAGCAAGCCGCATGCATGAGAGAAAGAGCTACCTATGAGACTCTTACCATTTATTGTCGGTGACAAGGATTTCGTGACGTGTTTGGATGTATATCCAATTCGCCACGTCACAATGTATATGAAGATGTATGTATATATATCCTTACGTAAGTTTTGATATATAGTACTAAAATGAGTCAATCACGTGTTGCCTCAATCTTTAACAAACACTCATTTTACAACACTTTCAAACATCTGGGTGTATAAGCTCATACGTATATGTATATATATATATATATATATATGTATATATATAGACTAGAAAAGCACAAGACAAACTGAAGAAAAAAAGAGACTAAAGAGCAACACTATAAGTGACGTGAAACAAATGATACACTAAAGAGGGGAGTACAGGAAGTCATGAGGTGTACAGATATACACGAAACAGGACCAATTGACATAGATGACGAAGTAATACAAATTAATCTAGAAGATGATCCGGAATCATGGACAGACTGGCAGAAGGCCAGCAAAAAACAGAAGCTTTTTATGATAAAAATGTTAAGTAAATTAACACCAAGCATAAAACGCGGACAGTTAACTCCCTACACCGAACGTGAAAATGCGACAACTAACATGAATCGACGAGTCACTAATCCACCTAGCAATAAAACACAAGCCCAACACGACATAAATCTACACGATATAATAAGAGAAGCAGCGGCACAAGCAGTGCAACAATATACAAATCAAATACCTACAGTTACACAACTAATACATCAATTATCACAACAGACGTACGAAGAAGTTACACAGTGACAAACACAAATACGAACGCCAGTAGCTCAAGGTGAGCAAGAAATCGGGAATCATGGCATCACTCACAATACAAACCACGACAATAATTATTATAGACAAAACACAGCGGTACCGCTTCATTCTGCAAGAGCAGACGAGTCAGGTTAGGCAAATAGAAATTACTTTAACGCCCAAGACCAATTTACAGTACNATTTATTACTTTATTTCTAGAGGTAAAAATATTTTGTCAATAGCTTGGACAGGTATTGCATCTGTATTACTACCAAAAGGTATGACCAGTCATAGAACTTTTTGTTTACCTCTAGACTTAGATAATATTAAAAGTGTATATTTAGAATTTGAAACTGAAAAAAGAAAATTAAGGGAAGTTGATTGAATAATTTGGGACGAGGCTTCTATGATTCCGAAAAAAGATCTAGAGATCGTTGATAGAACGTTGAGAGACTTGTGTAATATGAAACCTTGCTTTGGTGATGAATTAATAGTATTAGGAGGAGATTTTTGACAAATCCTTCCAGTTATAAAAAACGGTTATAGAACTATAATAAGAGAGGAAACTATTAAATCATTATTTTTATGGAACTTCTTCAAAATCTTAAGATTACAAAATAATATCCATTCTAGTAATAACGAATTTTTAAAATTTTTGTCAAGAATTGGAGAAGGGGACATAGAAACATTTAACATTCCTAAATCCTGGATAACAGATAATGTTTGTACCAAAATATTTGGTAATTACAGCAACTATTTTGACAATAACGTGATACTGACTTTACATGATGAATATATTTTTTTTTTAAACAATTAGATTTTAAGTAAATTACATGGGGAAACTAAAACTTATTACAGCATCAATGCTGCAACATATAAAGATGTTGATAAATAGGATGACAATATTTACATAAATTTTCCCGTAGAAATGTTAAACAACATTCGTGAAGGCTTGCCACCTCGTGAATTTAAATTAAAAATAGGTACAATAGTAATGTTAATTCGAAATTTGAGTATATCAGACGGATTATGTAACGGTACGCGATTGCGAATTACTAAATTACTGAGGTATAACGTAAAAGGTGAAATAGTAACGGGAGAAAAAATTTGGAATAAAGTTTTCCTTCCAAGAATTACATTAGATACTGAAAATACTTCATTATATTTTACATAGAAAACAATTCCCATCAGTTGTAGCATTTGCTACGTCTATAAATAAGTCTCAAAGTCAAAGTTTTAATAATGTGGGATTATACTTAAAAAAACCTTTATTTTCTCATGGTTAATTATACGTGGCTTTATCAAGATGCAAAAATAAAAATAAAATTTTTGTTCAAGTCGATAGAGAAAACAGTTTAGAGATTGAAAATATAGTTTGGAAAGAAATTTTTGAAGATCATAATGCATCTAATATTCGTAACATGATTTAATTATTATTTTTTTATGAATAGGTAAAATTTATTAATTAATAATACATATTATAAATGTATATCGTGTTTATCTATTGTATAAATTTTAGCATTAATTTAAAACAGAATAGAAATGGACGTAAGTCTTCGTGGTTCAATCAGGCTTTATAAGATGACTTATAACGTAATGCCAAACTTTTATTGATTATATTACTGATACTCTGAATTTAACTTAAGTTTATGTACGTAAAAAGTCTCAACCTGGCAAGAAGCAGCGGCCCCCAGGCGAAGCAAAGAAGTAGCTCGTGGCATCGCCCTCTCAGTCCCCCTCTACACGCCGAGCGCTAACACTGTCAAGCCATATTACAGTGCTTCGACCTGCAACTGACCCGGACGATAGCACCCTTGTTGGTTTCGACCTGCTCCTGGTTTCACCGTCACCCGAAGAGCTGTTTCTCGGTTTTGGAACACAGGCCATCTTGCCCCATTTACACCTGCCGCAGACTACTTCAGAGACCGACTCACACGACAGGGAGGAGGCCAAACACACTCCATCACCTGCGCACACACCAGGTAACCCAATAACTCTTGAATCAGCAGAGTCACAGGACGCAATAGATATGGGCAGTAAGCTCAGTATGCTACCATTCTGGCGTGACTAGCTACACGTCTGATTCGTCCAAACAGAAGGCATTTTTGCCGCCAACGGTGTAACAGAGGATGCCCAAAAATTTTACCAGGTGCTGGGCGTATTGGATAACCAAACAACAAGCAAAGTATCCGATCTGCTGGAGCAACCCCCAGATATGGACAAGTACAAGGCACTAAAAGAGCAAATTCTCAAACGGACCACGGACTTCGATGACACAAAGCTCCATAACCTCCTCACAAATTTAGAATTGGGGGATGTGAAGCCTTTACAGCTCTGGCTCAAGATAAAGTCCCTTGCGGGCTTTCGCATACAGGACGACGCTTTACTGGTTCAATGGAAATCCTTGCTCCCAATAAGTGCTCAGAATTTTTTAAAGATTTTCAAGTTAAATAACACAAAAGAGCTCCTTACAGCGGCTGATGAAATTGTAGCCAACAGCATCGGAGGCGTCATGGCAGTGAGAGGGTCAGCCCCTGAAAGCAGGCTGGTCGAACACCTACGAGCGGTGGAAGCTGCTGTCTCAGCAGACCCTTAAAGTCCCCCCAAACAACATCCAACAGGCTGGACGTCAAGGTCGCAGCCACTTTCATACCCGATCACAGTCCAACAACTGCGGGCGCAGCCAGTCATCCGTGCCAAACCAGGATTATTGCTGGTACCACAGAAGGTTTAAAGCCAAGGCGCGCAACTGTGAGCAGCCGTGCACGTACTCAAACAACTTGAGGCAACAAGGAAACCAGTAGGCCCCCGCCGCAGATGTTGGAGGGTGGGCCTCATCAAGACAAACGTCTGCACATACGCGACAGGCGCAGCAACATCAAATTTCTTGTCGACACCGGCTCTCTTGTTTCTCTATTGCCATGGCATACAGTCAGAGAAACCCTTTCTCAACAGAGTTTCGTACTGCATGCTGCCAACACAATGTCCATCAACACTTATGGCCGTAAACAACTCTTGCTGAACCTGGGCATGAGGCGAGACTACATCTGTGACACCATCATCGCTGACATGCCATATGCTATTCTGGGAACTTATTTTTTGTTAAAGTATATAACCTCTTGGTGGACCTGAAGAGTGGCCACCTCATAGACTCAAAAACTGGGCTAATGACTGATGGCACGCTTGAACCAGCACAACTACATCCCATGTCGACCATTGTACCCGTGCTACCAACCAAGCGACAGCAAGTTGGAACGTAAGTATGCTGCTCTGTTCAAAGAATTTGCCGACGTCTTCAGCCCCAACACCAGCTCAATCTAGGTACCCGGTTCGCTGGTCTAACACACCATCCCTACCACCAGCCCCGCCGTCTTTGAGCGCCCTCACAGGTTGATCAGTGACAAGCTGGTTGCGATCAAGAAGACATTTGCCAAGCTGCTGGATAAGGGAATAATAAAAATAGTTCAACCTTCTTCGGGACAGTGAACCAGTTCCCTGCACATGGTGCCGAAGAAAGACGGCACATGGAGTGTTACCGGCAACTATCGCCACCTGAATGCCATCATCATCCTGGACCGATACCCACTACCAATGATCGAAGACTTACTGCAGGAGAGCAAAAGCAAAGTTTTTTCGACAATAGATTGACACAAGGCCTTTTTGCAAATACCGATTGCCAAGGAAGATGTAGAGAAAACAGCAGTTACCATACCCTTCGTGTTCTTTAAATTTTTAGAAACCTTTCTTAGCCTCAGGAATGTCGCACAATCGATGCAGAGAACAGTCGACCGTGTCCTGCGTAAGCTGCCCTCCGCCACGTAGTACAGCAACGATATACTTATTATATCCAAGGACCACAAGCAACACTTGGACCATCTACGTCAGCTGCTGAAGAAACTTTAAGAAGCTAAACTGCACATCAATCCGGAAAAATGCTTTGTAGAACAGCCACAAGTCATTTACCTCGGTGACGAGGTTTCCAAGGAAGGATTCCAACCTCCAGCTGCCAAGGTGGAGACCGTTCAAGACTCTCCCAAATCCCACACTACATCCAAGCTGTGATGTTTCCTCAGCGTTATTAATTACTACAGGTGCTGTACGTCGCATGCTGCCGAGTTGTAAGTGCCACTCCATGACCTCCTTAAAGGTCTTCCCAAAAAGGCTAAGGCTGTCTTGAACGCGTCAGGTGAAGGCAGCCTTTTAGAAATACAATGGCAGCATAGCAAGCGCCATGTGCACAACGTTCTACCGTTCAAAAGTGCCGTTGGCGCTCATAACAAGCGCGTCAGATGCTGTAATTGGGGCGGCACTGAAGCAGCAACAATGAAATGGCGTCTGGCGTCCTCTAGGATTTTTTTCCCAGAACCTGACTGACACACAACGCCGATACAGCACGTACGACGAGGAACTATTGGCGATTTACAAGGCTGTTAAGAACTTCGAGAGGATCCTGGAGGGTTACCTCTTCAATATCTATACATACCATAATTCGCTCATTCACGCCCCGCAGCAGTGCTCCGATAAGGCATCACTCTGTCAGGCCCTACACCTAGAATATATCCTCAGGTTCAACACTACTCTGTGTCATGTCCATGGTAGGGACAATGTTGTGGCTGGTGCTCTGTCCAGGATATGCACCACCTCATTGTTCACGGCTTTGCGCACCTGGAAGACAGAGCCAAAGCAAAAACTTTGGTGAGCAAATTTATCTGTCCTGGCCTACGTGGAAACGCCATCGCTTAGGCTCAATCCTGTTAGCCTTTCTAGTGCTCAAAAGTTGGATGCCACAATCAAGCAGTACTTGGATGCATCACAAAGCCTGATAATCACTTCGAGCACGTCCACGTTGATTTGATCAAGCTGCCGCTTGTCGCCGGAATGCAGTACTGCTTGATCATAATCGATAGGTTCACAAGATGGCCAGTTGCAGTCCCCCTGTTAAATGTGCAAGCAACCATCATGGAAAACGCATTTTTGGACAACTGGGTCAGTCTATACGGCATTTTATTTTACATCACGTCTGGCCGAGGGGTGCAATTTGAGTCGGAGCCATTTGTTAGACTCACCAAGGCCATAGGCATACAGCTTATATGCATGATTTCGTACCACCCACAGTCAAACGGCATGGTGGAGAAGTTCCATCGTACTATCAAGGCCAAGCTGAGGTGCTGCCTGCCATCCTGGTTGGATTGTCTCCCTACGGTCATGCTGGGACTGATAACGGCTTTTAAGGAGGACCTTGAGGCCTTGTCTGCAAAAATACTTTAGAGCACCACCTTGCGCATACCAGACGAGCTTTTCGTGTTGGAGTCTATTCCAGTGGACGAGTCCAGTTCCATCGCAAGCCTTTACAGGCTTTTCAGGGCTATCCGGCCAGTCCCAGCAACAAGACACACCTCCGCGCGCTACTCTGCGTGCTCCTCCGTGCACAAGGACCTGGAAAAGTTCTCACATGTGTTCAAGCGAGTTGACAGCATCAATAAGCCGCTTCAACTGCCTTACACTTGCCCTCTGAGTCATTAAAAGGACAAAAAAATATAACATTTGTAATAGAAGTTAATGGGCTGGAGAAAGTCGTGTCGATCGACCAGCTAAAGCCCGCGTGTCTGGAACCTGCAGAACCCAGTTGTGTGGACCCAACTGCTTGACAGCTACCTCCAGCAACAGAACCATCGCAGAAAGGCCACGAACATCAGCAGCAACGTGCCCCAGATCTGGATTCACCACCAGAAGCCACCAGTCTGGAGTCTCCAGTACATACCACCAGCACATAGAAGCATGTAACATTCCCTTCGCTTCCTGTGAAGGTCACTGGAAGGATACTGGTTGTGATGGCTTGGCCCAGCGTGCCAACAACGTGCTAATGTCGCAAGCAAACGCTGGTGCCAAGGGAGCATTTCAATTAGTCGGTCTCTTTCTCTTCCACACGTGCTAAGGAACGGGAAGGGTGCCACGCTTGCTCACTGTGGTGCCACGACCGTCTCGCTGGCTCCCACGCGTTGAATATTCCACCACAGTTGAGGCAGGAGAAAAGAGGCCTGCGGAGAGGTCGGAAATAGGACCAAGGTCTGTCTGCACGCAGGATGTCACCTAGCTTGACAGCACGTACGTGCTCTCTAGCCAAGAGTGTATGCCCAAGGAAAAACTGATTAGTTCTACATTTAATTACTTTTATTTTTAACCAAATATTATAACTAAGTTAGTTCAATTGCTTCATGTAAACTCAACGTTGTGACATTAAAAAAACTCTACGTAACTTGTGTGTACACTCTTTTTTACATGATTCTTCACCAATGTGCTCACACAAAATTCTTTTCTTGCATCATCCGTATCAAGAACTCTAATTTTATACATACGCATACATAAGTACAGTACCACACACATATGTACACCCAATTAAATACGTATACACCTACATACATACATACATACATACATTAATACATACACACACATACATACATACATCAATACAACACATACATACATCAATACATACATACACATACATGCATGCATATAAACATACGTACTTATACAATGTACATAAAATTAGTTTACAGTAACTTTTTATTCTGTTGCAGGTTTAGCCAGAAAAATTATAGGATATTGATGTAACATTATTTATTAAAAGAGATAAACGTATATCAGAAAAGGTTTCAGCTCTAGTAAACCCAAAAAATATCTATATGACGTCAATAATACATACGATTGGACAGTGACTCAATGTTTATTACAAAGTGGCCTTTGATGAGTTGGGAACATGTAGTGTTTAAGTATTTGAACACTAGCTGGTGACTCGAAAATGGGTTACATTTTTTAAGTGGATGTCAAATATTCTAAGAACCTGAACTTTGCTTAGAAGGACTTACCTTTTCGTGCCAAATACATATGACAACCAAATTTTAAACGGACTTAAAAAATGACCACAATGTACGATAAAAACATATATTGTATAAATCACTATTGTGCTTTAAAGCAAGTAATGAGTTATGGTCTTAGTGTAACAAAAGTTCATCGTGTCCTACAATTTAATTAAAGTCCATGGTTCAAAAAAGTGTGGAGACTTAAATACTATTAGTTGACAAAACTAAAAACGATTTTGAAAAAATGCTATTTTAATAATTTTGTAGTAGTATTTAATAATATTTTATAATGCATTGTAAGCAAAAACCATAAATAATCACCGTAAACGTGTTAATGTCAAGCTTGTAAGTAAATGGGAATGTTGTTACGGTGCAAAAACGCTTATTTCTTGTCCTGATTTTTATAGCAGTGATATTTAGAGTCACAAGCTCGTAGCCATACAGTTATTACGTAGCAAAATTTGTTTTAAAAAGCCAATATACGTAGGACTTAGTGGTTTGGACCTACAAAAGACTTTGGTCTACATATTTTACTATTCATCCAAAGTTGTTTCGTACATTAGAGTAAACTTTTGTATATCAATACAGACACTTTTATATATGAAGTGACTAAGATTAATGTATATAATGTGATCTGTTGTAATATTTAAAAATTTTATGCATTTGATTATGAGGTTTAAAATAAGTTCATCATATCTCGAGATAATAAAACTAGTGGGTAGTAGGTGCTTGGGTACCCAAGTATGAAGTTGTACTTCTATAAAATTATATGGCCTGCAGTATAATTTCGAGTATAAAAATACCTGCTGTGAAAAAATATTGTTTACGAATGTGGTAAATTATCATGGTAATGAGTACACCTTTGTAGATTCAGTATAATTTTATTTATTATTTAATGAGTCAACGATTATGAACAATATACTAAGGCACGATACAATAAAAAAAATATACAGGCTGGCCATTACCAGACTGCGCTTTCTTTGAATCTTCCAGTGATTTCAGAGCAATTTGCTACTGCCTACGCTAACAACATCTGTAACGCCACGCTCAAATCTATTATAGACGATCCCACAATTATTCCTAGTCCGTATTCAATACCAAAAATATCATTTCATATGGAGAATAGAGAAAAACCATCATGTAGTATACCTTTCTTCAGTAGGGTCGTATTACATGCCAGTCAATGTCCCTTCAGGACGTTCATCACACATAGGTTTCTTTGACAGATATTATTTGAACGGCGAACGTATATTAAAATAGCATAAAAAGTAGCCACAAAAACTACAGCTAGTTTGATTGTAGCTGTATTTTACATATGTTACATTTAAAAAAATCGATA
The DNA here is from genome assembly GCF_000648655.2 of Copidosoma floridanum. The sequence goes on from NW_019379816.1 coordinate 619,954, forward strand.
TTTAACATGTAACCTTATGAGACGTCATGTTTAATGGCATTTATATGATTTGTAGAAATCTCTTGATTTTTGGGTACCGAAGAATACTTTTATATAAATCTATCGAATTTTCAAATATACCCACAAATTGGTTTTTAGATTAATCTAGAAAGAGGGGATAAAATATGCGTAAATGCAAATATATGAGTACATCCACATGAGAAAAACAATTGCTAGCTTTACTGCACACATTAGCATTTCTCTCTCTTCTGTAAAGTATTCCCTCATTAACTATGTAAAGAACGTCATTAAGTCAAAAAATCACTTTGTTTACAAAAAAAAAAAATTGTAAAAGTATAAAACACAATAAAAACTAATGATTGTATTTATATAGTACAAGAAACTTTTTTTTTAATTTTTGAAAGTTTTGAAAAAATGTGAAAAAATGTGTAAACAGTTATTTATTTACTGTAAAAGTAACAAATTAAATATACAGAAAAAAATATTTATCAATACATTGGAAAGGAGTTCTGCTAAAGTATACTAATTTTTAAGTTTTCTGAAAAACTTTTTTTTTAAAGTGTTCTATTTAGTAAATAATTTCTTAATTTAATATATAACTCAACCAAATGAATTAATTTACATGAAATAAAAGTTTAATTTACATAAGAAATGAGTTACAAGCTACACCATGAGATGCAGAAATCTAATTTCCTATATTGAGACTGTTAATAGCAGAGTGGGTAAGAGCTTCGGCCAGTGAGCAAAAGGTCGGGGGCTTAAATCTCTTTGAAAACGGTTTTCTTTTTCTCATAGAATTGATTACAAGAAAAAAAATTAAAAATTCAAAATGTATGGCGTGGTGATGTAATGTGAGGTCATGTGCTGTAGAGGAAACCGAAAGTACGTCAAGAAGGGTGGGGTGAAGGGGGAGAATCAAACAAAATCCACTTCCATTACACTTTTTCACTAGGTCAAAATCTGAAATCGTTGATTTACCCTCGTGCATAATGTGCCTATAAAAATAAAACTTCAAAAATAATAAGATTGATGAAAGACGAATATAATACAATAATTATGCAAGAATTCCTCATAACGTCTTAATTTTTGAGGTTCTAACACTATAAAAAGAAGAAATATATGCATACTACTTTTTAATGTAGAATATTCTTTTGTCATTGAATAAAATTATAAATTTAACCTATGCAAAACTATAATATCTATTTTTTTTGTACTGCAGATGTATCTAGCTACACTAAACCAAATTTCTCACTGTGGTTTTCTATTCATTAAAAAGCTAAATAAAATGGTTCAGGGGCAAACATTCATGGTGACCATTCTGAAGCAAGCAAATATTTTATTCGGACCAGAAATAACTGCTGAGTTGAGGGATGAGTTTCAAATCTTCGTCCCAACTAATCTATATGCAGCCAATTGAGACAATATTAGATTTTTTAATAAACTGTTAGAAGCACTTGATGGAAATAAATTATTCGTTTTATATGATGGGAAAAATTTTGATGTACGTTATGTTTAAAAGAAATAACAACAAATAACTTGTAATGAATTTGAGTATCTATTTGAAACATCCTTACATTTACTTGAATTTAAAAGGTGGTATAGTATGAGATTCTAGATGGTGTTAAATATTATATTTTTTTTAAAGTAGCCTTTTTAAACAGTGCTTATTTTATAAGATCGTACTCTTTTTTCAGAAACACTTTACGTTATGCTTAGGAAATATTACATTTATTAACATACATATTTACACATTACAGACATATAATAAGAACTTTCCACGTAACAGATATATTTATAACTAGTGACCCCCCCTCTTGGCCTTACCCGAGAATCACTAAATGGAACACCGCAGTTTGTTGACATGTAATGTGAAACGTTTTCAATTAAAAATTATACATCTATTTCTGACACTTCCCAGAACAAAAATCTTGTTATTTAAAATATATTTGTGTGGAATCCATACAGTTTATTTGATAAAGTAAAAAGCTGTAAAAAGTGAAGAAAATATAATTATGCGGAAAAGTACCGTGCATTTTTTACACCATAAAATAATCGTTGGACCTAAAAGGGCCGTTGATTTGCAGTTTCTCCCGTATAATCTATGATTAGTGCTTTTTTTTAAAGCTGTAAGGATTGAAAACTCACAACAACTCTATAATTGAAAAAAAAATTTTTCTCTTATCTCACACCTTTATTACCACAGCATCAAAGTTCTGGAGCTTAATCTCTACATTTTTTATTGCCACAAAAATACAAATACATATTCTACCTATTTAAAAATCTGAAAGATTCAAGAGATTACTGTAAGGGTTATAGTGAAAAACTGATCTCTCACTTAATAAATTCTGTATTTATCGATTCCGATGCTGCTTTAATTTTGATAAATGTTCAGCGTAATTTTCTTGATGCCTAAGATTGTACTTATTAGATGCATTTGATGTTTTTCTTTCCATTCGGCATCTTACAACTTTTGGCATAGTTAAGACTTTTGTGATCCCTAAAGCCTTTTTTTTAAACTTTATTAGGTTGCAAAATACTTGTTGGTAAGGTAGTTCGACATTCGATGACCCTGAAAAGGACCGAGGAGCTTCATACGTAAACTTTTTCTTGACTGAAGTTGCAAGCAAACATAATTGCCTGTATACCTCAGGGTGATTTTCTCTGGCCTGTTATTGCAGCACCACACTGATTGGGAGGAAAACTACAACGTTTAAAGCTTTAGAGCTGGATGTAGAACTGTTTCCCACTGTCACCTGGCATAATGTTGAAGACGTTGGTATCTAAAGCTCGTAAAGCACCTTTTATTTTGCAGACTCAGTTGTTTTAGTGATCTTAGGTGGACAGATTGGTTCTTGATGCTTGCCCGTTTGAGACTGTCCCGTTGGCTCGAATTCATTTTTTCTTCATAGCTGTTAGGTTCTTCCAGCGCAGACCGTGGAAAGGATAGGTGATTCCTGATTTTCCAGCTTTGCGACGAACAACCCTTCTCGTGACGTCGGCCAGTGAATGACTGACTTTGTTTAATAGTGGCCGGCCTTACATAGTCTTTTAGTCGACGAATCGTTTTCGGAAATGGTAGTAAAAATATATTTGTTGGCAAGGTTGTTTGAATTAAGGTAGCCCTAAAAAGAACTGATGAGATTGGTGGTTAAGTAGGAAACGTTAATACTTATAATGGCCCTGAAACGGGCAGTGTTGAATCTCCCAGCTATTCCTTATTACTATTCTTGATGATGAAAAGCTGGCTGTGGGTAGCTTAACTCTTATCCTTAGAGTCTCTGTGTACGGAGACCGTACTGGAGGAAGGTACCCCACTGACCAAAGAATATCTCGTCTTTGGGTCGCTCCTCGAATAACCAACCACTCATCGTCAGTCGGGAAGTTGGCCTTGAGAATACCTTTTCTGTAAGGTATGCCCTTGGGACAACCACTAAGAAGAAAGACGTTGTGGCTGCCCGTACTGTTCAGGGCTGTCTTCCGTGGACTTGCATTTAAAGTAGAAAATTCTCTGACGGCAACCTGGCTGTATGGTTAAATGGCCACAAAGCTCTGAAGTGTTGAAGCATGAATAGACTATGACAATTGACAAAACGGTGGGGCATGTTGTAACCACTCTTCAGTATCTTTAATTGCGGGTGGCTTTAATTTTACCTCGACGTCATCCATCAGATCCTAGTGAACTAAAGCTTGCCAAAGTTTTCAGCTTGTTTATCGCTATTGCTATTTCCTTTTTCAAGAAAAAATCCATGCGAAAACCATCTCGGAATTATCGAGAATCAGTATGCAAAATTTCAGCAAAATTGGTTCAGTAGTTGTCGTGGTTAGCGATTTCAACGGTTTTAGCGACTTTGCTTTATATATTAGTAAGATTTTACTTAGGGATTATTAACTTTATAGAAGTAGAACAAATTAATTAAACGTGGTAAAAACCCAATCACAAGTGATTAACGAAATTATAAAGCGGAAGAGTGTACATGCTTTCATTCTGCAGATTTGATACAACATAACTATGACTATAAAAAAAGGAAGGAGAACACAATGTAAAGCTAATTCAGAGATTATTAATGCAACCAAGGGGTCATACCCTAATTACGTAAGGCTTTTCATGGGAGGGGGGGTCTCTACTTTTCTTACGTATACCTTACATGAGGGAGTGGGGGATCGTTCAGATACTTACGTAAGATTATTATATAGCCGTGAAATTATTTTTTTATATGCCACCGAAATTCTACCTCATAAATTAATTCTCATTTTTTTGTAGTTAGACACATTCTTAATGGGCCTGAAAAATTTTTTTCGTGGTTTGTAATATACCAGACCTTGTTCTTAAAGATTTAGTCAAATCATCGCGCTACTACCTATGCTAAATTTTGATGGACAAATAGAGGTATAGGTAAGGATCATATACGATTTACATAACGTCCACCTTCCACTTGTTCGGCTTGTTGAGTTATCTCTAAAAATGCACCTGAGGTCGCTGCTTCATTAGCGCGTTCACCTGTGTGTGTGCGGCGGTGCCGGTGGCGTCACGTGAATGAGTGCAGCCAACCTGTTCAAACAAAGACATAAGTTGTTAACAGGAAGATGACTTAAAGGGTCTTCTCATAGAGATATAAGACTAGAGTGCGCAAGAGAGCAGCGAGAGTGTCCGCACTTCACTCTATAAGCATGAGAGAGAACGCTGCCAAGCTACAAAGCAATTGATACGGTAGCTTGGCAGCGTTCTCTTTCTTGCCTGCGGACATTCGTCCTAATGCCTAGCATAGGCACTCGCGCATCTATAGGATCTTCTTCCAAAGTTTGGATTAACAATTCGTTACTTCTTGGTTGGCTGCACTTGTTCAAGCGCAACGCTACCACCACCGCCAGGCTAACGCGCTTATGTAGCAGCAGCCTAAAAAGCGCTACTGTTGGACTACGAATGAAAATGAACCTTAAGACCCAGAGTCAAGCGATCTGTTCTGCTAGTACCGCTACTTGTGGAATTTATTTTGCTTCTAAAAAAGCTGTTGTGTGGCATACTCAAAATTTAGGACATTCGGTAAATCGGAAAAAATCTAAAAAATTGAAAGTTTTTCGAATTGAAGCCAAAAGAAAAGATGAAGTTCTATGTGTAATCCAAGAAGAAAAAACAAGAGCTGAAAATATAGAATGGATTTTGGAAAGTGACGTTAACTCTGAGGATGTAGGTGGCTGTATTGATCGTTGAAATACAAAAACAACTGATAATTCCACACCAATCGCGGAAGCTGAATATTTTAAAAATCCATGGACGACTGAAGAGAAACAATGACTTTCATGATTAAACTAGTCAAAAACTATTCGGTAGAGTATCTATTCTTCAAGAGCTTTATACAGCATCACTCTGTCTTTGTGATGAAAAAGATTATTATTACTAATGAATAAGTTGTTATATGAACAATAAATTAATTTTCCGTATACTTTAAGAGTTGAATATTAATACATTTATTATTTATTAGTGTTTTTCAAAAGTTGAGAATTGAGTCCCATAAATAAAATATTTGAACTTGAGTATTTAATGTTTCACAGTAAATTTTTTATCTTACGTAAGATTAACGAGGGGAGGGGGGGGGAGTTTAGAATCTTACAGATTATTACATGACGGAGGGGGGGGTCGAAATTTTAGAAACAATGCCTTACGTAATTTAGGTATGACCCCCAACTGCATATCTTTATGAGTAATATCGTATGAGCAAATACAAAACAAACGCACAGTTGTAGGATCTCTTTTTGCAATACATGTTTAGAGCGCTACTAAACAAATTATTTTCATTATATGCAACCAACTAATACGTTTGATAAAAAACCGTTGATTATAGTAATGTATTTTTACTTGGAGACGCAATAGTCAGTACCTGTATTTAATGATGATAGAAAAAAATTCATGTTGTAAGTTTATGCGTTGTGAAACAATGATGTAATTTTTTTATTGATGATCACAACCCAGTTATTACCAAATATTTAACCGATAGTTTGTCTGCAAAAAAAATGAAGTCTGAGTTGTACTAAGAAAAAGTATAAAATGGTAACTTATTTAACTTAAACGTAAAACTGTGAAATAGTGTAAGCAGCGAATAAAAATTCTGAGACTTGCTTGCATAACTTATCTAGTTTTTGTTAAAAAAAAACCGTGTTGGTAAAATCAAATGTGTATTTTACCATAAAGAGATTTCTGTCTCAAATTTCTGAATAGTGTAAGCTAAAGTAGCACTAAAGTATCACGTTGAAAAAAGAAAGATGTTTAAATCCACTTATCAGTTGTGCTGAATCACACTAAAAAGTGATCAACAGAATATCTTTTTTCAAATAAATAGAGATTTCCCTCTAAAAACGGGTAATAAAATGGAGAAAACGTACAAGAAAACCTGTACCGTCAATAAAAACATGGGTGTGTATACTAATAAATGAATTAAAAAGAGGAAATGTATTTTTAATAAAAAGATTTGTGATGACAAAGATGTTTGAAATTACATTAAGGACAATGAAGATTATTATAAATCGAAACCTATCAATTCATGAAATGCATTTTGAGTCGTTGTACTTAGAATACAGTTCAAAAGTACAAGTTTCGGGAATAGAGTAAACTGAGTCCTTCCGTAAAAAAGTTAATAGTTGCTTAAAGATCTGATCAATTTAAAATGAATGCTCAAATAGGCTATGTAGTCAAAAATATTGATGTTTCATAAAAGAAGAAAATTACGTTATCCAGCTAAGAATCTTTAAAGTGTTTATTTGTGAATTATTGCCGAAGAATTTTTTTTTTTTTTTTTAAATCCAAAGGTCCATCGAATCCTAAGTATAAAATAAGGAGAAAATTTGACGACAAGAAAAATTAGAAAAAGAAAAACACTTTTAATAACTATTTTATAAGGTGACGTTACCATCCGTATAAAATGTTTAGTAAAAAAGCTGTTCAAGTAGATTCAAACATAATGATTAACATTTATACTATAAACGAATCTTTTAACAACATTTTACAACTGCACAACACAACTTAATAACTTGCTAAAGAGAGAAACTAAAAAAAAAAAAAGTTAAGATTATACGAGGTTTGGGATGTAAAGTTGACGGACTTGGTGAACTTGTCTTGTTACTGTTAGTCTGTAGAATTAAGCAGTAAACTCGAAGCCATTATAAGGGTAAAGGTAAAAAGAAAAAGTTTTGGACAGCACACAAGCAATATGAGAGGATATATAGAATAACGGACTAAGCGGAGGACGCTGGTCTCTACCTTACCTAAGAAGTGAAACAAAAAAGTTACAGCAACAAATATTATTGATAGTTTACTAGAAAACAGATTTTTTGCCGTCACTCATATAAGTGTCGAAAGTCTAAGCTTTTTTTTTATACTCCCATGACTTAAACAGTTTTAAAGGATTGCACTGGGTGTGGTACAAATTAATATCTGGCTCATGAAACAGTCAGCGATCAAATTTGTCGTACCAGATTATAAGGAACAGATAGTAAGGAACACTTTTATCTTGCTTAGACAATGCTCAGTCAACATATTAAGTTGAGTTAATTATGAAAATCTAAGTCCAGACTAATCTTCTAAAATTACAGTGACAGGGTTAATGAATAATTAACTGCATTTGCTGCGTAATCCAGTCGATGTTTATAAATATTTTGTAAGTACCGCCCACTTTGCCAATATTTTTTTTGTGTTTTCATATTCTTTTTTTCTTATTTTTGAAAATGTATTTTTAAATTTTATGTAATGATTATAAAAAACAGACAAACTAAAGAGAAACAATTTTTTGTAGCACTTTCTTATGCAAAAATTGAGTACGCGCACATAAGTATTTGAGTTTTTAATCATTTTTGAACAGAAAAATGAGTATTTATTTGTAATTATACAGAAGATATAATAAAAAAATGTTTAAAAAATTTAAACTGATCAAGTCGACTTAAAGAATAACTATGTTTTAACGCAGTTACACCTTAATGTTTGTGTACCTTTTATATGGGTCATTCTTTTAAATATGGTAAGCGTTTGTACCTTGGGTACTCCGATTTTTTTGAAACTTTGCATATTGATTCTATGAGTCAAAAAAAAAAAGAACCCGCCGGGAAACATTTTTTATAGTGCCTACAGAGGCCGGTGCTACGGTTCGAAAATTCAAAAAAATTCAAAAGTCATTATTTCTTTTATTTTTAGCGAGCATCTTAATATTATAAAAAAATTTTTTTTAAATAAGTACTTCGACGTAAAATTTTCTCAACTTTTCGATAAAAATATTTTGAAAATAAAAAAAAAACCGTTATTCGTTCGAAAAACGACTTTTTTTCAAAAAAATCAATTTTTGAAGCCGTTCCCCAAATTTTATTTCAAAATTGTCTTCATCATTCAATTCCTTGTCAAATTTTACGTCAAAAACCAATTTTAAAATAATGCGGAAACGTTAGGATGTGCATATAAAAAATAATGAAAAAACATGGATATTTTCACTTTTCAAAAAAATTGGGTTTCGTTTAATCGCGTTAGCGGCGCCACGTTTCTTATGCCATAAATCACGAGCGTAACTCTTTTGTATACACACCTTCATGTGTGTGTATAATATAGCAGCTATACTGCCAAACTTAACCAGTAAAGCTTGATTGTAAAGTCGAAAAAACCTGATTTATTGTTATTTATTAGCTGTTAATTTAAAATTTGACAAGGAATTGAATGATGAAGTCAATTTTAAAATAAAATTTGGGGAACGGCTTCAAAAATTGATTTTTTTGAAAAAAAGTCGTTTTTCGAACGAATAACGGTTTTTTTTTTATTTTCAAAATATTTTTATCGAAAAGTTGAGAAAATTTTACGTCGAAGTACTTATTTAAAAAAAATTTTTTTATAATATTAAGATGCTCGCTAAAAATAAAAGAAATAATGACTTGAATTTTTTTGAATTTTCGAACCGTAGCACCGGCCTCTGTAGGCACTACAAAAAATGTTTCCCGGTGAGTTCTATTTTTTTTTTTTGACTCATAGAATCGATATGCAAAATTTCAAAAAAATTGGAGAACCCAAGGTACAAACGCTTACCATATTTAAAAGAATGACCCATATATACATACAACATTTTCATTTCAGTCTGATACCAAGCCTTCTTTTCGAAGTCTTGTTCTCGTGTACAGGTGGCGTGAGCGCTATGTAGAATGCGGGGAGTTTCCTCTTCTACTGCGTCTTCACTCTTGCTCTATCTTCATGACCGTTGCGCTGCACACACGTTAGCTCGCACAGTCAGCCAGTTCCTTTTTGTCTACCGACACTGCTAGACAATTGTACTCTGTAAAGCACCTTGTAACTTGCTCAAAACCAAGAATAAAATCTCGTTATCTTTAACTAGCAAGACTTCATATTTTTTACTCCGTCCTTATCTTAAATACGGTAGCAGTGGGGCTACCTAGCTACCAGCTTCGACGACAAGCCATCGAAGCCTTAAATTACCTCAAGGATATCCCAACACATACTTGCTTTTGAAATAATATTATCTAGAATGTCTGGAACTGCAGTTTTTGTAAAATAAAACAAACTTTAGTATTAGTGATAGTTTATTACTAAAGTTCTATTCCCGTAAGTCATTCATACCTCCTTCCTCAGAATAAAAAGTGGCATGCATTTTAGCGAGCAATTGTTCCCTTATCAGATTATTTACAAGCTTGACCGCTTCAATAAATAATTTCATAAAGAAAAATAGATTCTTTTAACAATAAGTTGACGGTCAAAGAAAAGTAAACAATTCCCTACTTTAATATTAAATAGTACTTAATAACTGATGACAGTAATTTGCAGTTGCATACATTAGGATTGGTGTCTAAAATTGATTTGTCCTTGAGGTTGACGATGAGCCATAAGAAGAAATCCATCAAGATTAAAAAAAACGTAAGCGTGAAGGTGGCAGCACTTTAAAGAGCTACATATGTATTGTAAATCATGATAGACTGTTACAAATTTGATCAATCAATAATTCTAGACCCTTGTTATCTTACATTTAAGAACTTATTGTTCCATAAAAAATATACAGTCAAAATTTTTTTACTTCCATCTATACATTTGCTTCTTAAAAAATATTATCTAGAACACGAGACAATGCAGTTTTCGTACATTCAAACGAATACTTTTAATAGTTTAATAGTTTATTAGTAATGATCTATTCTAATAGGTCTCTAGTGCCTACATTTTTAGGTAAGCAGAAAGCGGCTGTTAGTGCTTAGTCATTTATGCTATAAGAGATGTATTATAATGGAAGAATTTAGCATGTACAAATCAGTATCATAAGAAGAGCTGAGGATCTGTCAACTTCGAAATAGCATGAAATAGAACATTATTACCTTCTCATATTATTTGCAAGCTCTACTACTTGAATGATTTGGTCAAGAAATTATTGTTAGACTTTAATGCGAAAAACTGTTGAACTATGATTGAAACTTTACAATTTGTATATTGGGCGTCGATTAAAAATAGATTCTTCTAACATTTTATGAATTTGCTATTTGTTAATTATATAATGATCTTTCAGTGACAATGAAACTGATTATATGTGTTTAAGCTATCTGATAAATACTCAAACTATCCAATAATGATAACATAACGTTATAACATTAGAAACAAAATTCTATGTTATCCACAAACGTTCAAATATCTCTTTAACTAATCTATTACTTCTTGTCGTATCGTATACGACACGTTAAGAATAAAAAATACATCTTAATTGATTGTCAAGGTTTTAATCCTAATATGAAATAATAACTGTTGTTTAGAACTAGGGAAAGCAAGCGTTTAACCTCAACATTTCTACAATTCTGTCTTATTATTTAGTCATGTACTTACCTGAAAAAAGATTCTTTTCTTTCAGATAATTGTTTCACAAGCTTTGTTATTCATTATATAAGCTAAATATATTTAATTGTTTATAATCGTCAAAATAATCCAAAGTATCCGTTAAAAACATGCTACATAGTCTACAGTCTTTTGTCGAACTATTTAAATGTAAAAAGACTACCAAAATTATTATCAATCTATTGCTTTGTACAGAACTGTATTTAGTCTTGTTTTTTATTATGATGAAATTGTATAACCTCAAACTTATGAAAATTATGTAAGTAAGTAAATTCGTATTAAATTGCAAAAATAAGAGGTTTTTTTATCTCGTCAGTATTTTCGTTATTTTATAAGCAAATGTAGACGTTTATAATTTAATAAAATATGTAACATATTGTTACAATGCGGTTTACGATATAGCAATGAACATGGTTGTATAAGAAAATGTTTCGAGGTTATATTAATTATTCTTGTCGGAAATTACTATTTTTGTTGAAAAAAGTAACTCTATACGTTACCTTAAGTTATGTTATATTTTGTGCTTTTATAAAGTTCTACATAACCTTATCGCTCAATTTCCACAAGTTCAAGTCTTATAAGTTCTTCTGGAAAAAAAGTTCTCAAACTGATTTTACGTTTTTCTTTTTTTTTGTTATTTAACTATCTATATATTAAAAAAAATTAAAATTGCCTTATTTTCCTTACAAGTTAATGATTTTTAAACAAAAAACGACGAAATCTGGCATCACGAAACGCGTTGAAGTATTTCCCAGTTGAGATACTATTATAATACTTCGTGCTACTCATACTCATACTTACTTTGAATTGAGTTTGAATCTTAATGCTGAAAATGCTGCTTGTATTTATTAAATTAGTAATTATTAAATGCCCTATAGAAAGTTACGATAGAACTTTCAGTATGAAAGCACAAAGATATTGCTATTCTTCTGTGTACTGATAAAAATGTCAGTATGGCCTCATTCTAAAAAACAAGATACTTAGTCTATGTCAAAGCCATTATTGTTATTATTTTCTTGTACTTGAAAAGCTGTTATAAACAAATATATTTAATTAAAATTTTCGTTATGACAAACCACTTTTATGCTGTCCTAACAGTCTACAACTAAAATTTATTGGCTGATGTTATTCACCATAAAAGTACTTCGTCAAAGATAAATAAGCCAGAATTTGTTGGTTAAATAAAGACCGTTTTAGGTAACTTAATATTATGCAATTTTTTTTTTCTTGCAACTGTTATTACTGGATAAGACTACCTAAAAAACAAATAATTTATTCTCTTTATTTTGATATATTGACTCTTGATATTTTTTATTAAGACCCTCACCAACTTACACATATACCAACAAAATTTCTTTCTACCCATCGCCAACCTCTGAAAAGATCTCATTTTAACCCTTATTGACCCTTTACCAATCTGGAACCCTGGACAACAGCAACGTTTGTCGATGGTACAAAACAGTAACAGAGATGAGAACTACAAAGAGCATGCCAGACGCTTGAGATCGTCAAAAATACACAAAAATATTAATATAGTAAAGGAAATAGTATATCCCAAACGTTAAATTAGCACCAGACTAGTTACTGAGAATCTTAATATATAGATCGGCTCATATCATTAAATTGCTATTAATTATTTAGGCATGAGATCGGTGCCCAAGAATTTAAATCTTAATTTGCTCAATTTGGCTAAATAATAGCGACAAATTACCACTACTTGAGTAACAATGCACCATAATGATACAGTTGTTCTAGAGGATCAAGATTGTCGATGGTTGATCGTTATTGATATTAAGTTTTAGAACTCGAAGCAATAACCACAGATTAGATGATTTAATACTTTCTTATTTAGTCGTGATCCTGATGCTTTTTTTTTAACTGAAAGAATCTGTCTAATGTCTTCTTCTAAGATACGTTATTTATTTTAAAAATTATTATTTGTATTACATAAATTACGCAAGATTCTTTGGACTATTTTTATCGCTTTTTTGTAAATCATAGAAGTCTCATCCGATATAATTAAATCTACGTTTCTCAAGTTTTTTTTAAGGATTAATTTCTAAGAACCAACTTTCTGTAATGTTTTAGTTTAACGGTAAACAAAATATTTCATGACAGGTCATAAATTCACTTACGATCGTAATTATAACTATATAAATATAAATAATTATGTGGGAGAAATGCTGTGGGGGTCAAAGGGGGTACGTGAAAGATTTATGGGTTAGGAGGTGGTGGGGTTAGGACAAAAAGTATGTCAAGGCAAAGTAAGGGAGAAAATAACAGAATTTAACGTTATATTTTAGGGGGAAGTAAAAAAGTTGAGAGTATATATATATATATATATACTTTCAACCGTTTCACTTCCCCCTAAAACATAACGTTAAATTCTGCCATTTTCTTTATGTATACATCGATGAGGTATTCTTTGTGAACGAATGACGCCCGCTTCTCCAAAATTCGTTTGATTTGTTTAGGTTCTGTAGGTAGTCAAATAAAAGGTCTGAGCATCTAGTTTGTAATGCCGAGTGGCATATATATAGTAAGTCAATATTCCTGATCCAATATGACTACCTGAACCATGTGACTTACAGATTTTTTTCCATAAAACTACTATAAATCTCGTGGCATGGACCCTGCACAGGGGTAAAAAAAAAAGGCTAAAATAAAAAGTCTTAAGCTCCTTTCTTAAAATAAGTATAAAAAAATTTTTTGTTTGCTATAAAATTGAAAATGGTGGCAATAACACGTGACCTTCTGCTGTTTTTCAAGGAAACTACTATAAACCTTGCAGCATAAGCCCGTAAGCCATCTAAAAATGCTTTTATTAAAAATCCTTAACTTTTCTATCAAAACAAGTATAAATAACATTTTTTGTCTGCTACACAGTCCAAAATGGCGGCAGTACTACTATAAATCTCCTAGCGTAAATCCTACAGGGGTCAAAAAATGCTCAAATTAAAGGTCTTGAGCTCTTATATCAAAAGCTATGTATTTTTTGTTAACTGTGCAATCCAAAATAGCGACAAAACACGTGAACCACACCTGATTTTTACTAAAACTATAATGAGTGTGCTGCATTTACCCCACTGGGGTCTACAAAGATTTGAATCACAATTCCTAGTTTCATTCTCAGAAATCAGTTTAAAAAAAGTCTTTGTTAGGCTTATAATTAAAGATGGCGTCAAAAACATGTAACGTATGCATCTTTTTAAAAAATTGTGGAATAAGAATTTTTTTTTGTTCTACTCAAGTCCTAATAAAGCTGCAATTATCATTCGTTAAAAATAATAATAATGTAAGCTTTGAAAATGTATAATTGCTGTGGTTTTAAACTTGACATGTCGTTATTAGTTTTGCACTGATGTATTCTCCGAGTAGAGTATAGTTTTATAATTTTATATATTATTTATTGTCAACATGACAGCACTAACTACGTTATACTAGTATTTTTGGTACGAAACGCATTCCAACAATCATTTTTTCAAGATAAATTGGGATGTATGAGTAGCAGGAAAAAGATATTTAGTATTATTTAAAATAAAAAGTATTATTTAAACGTCTTTTGAACAAAATTGTGGCCAAAAACTGGTTATATTTAAAATTTCTTGACCAACCTAATAACTGGTGTCAGATATTTTTATAATAATGAAAAACAGAACTTATGTTTTAAATCATAAAATTAGAAACAGTTTGTAACTGATAATTAGTAAATTTTGCATTTTATAGGAGACAGACAATTTTTTAGAACATTTTTTGGTAAAAGAGCTCAAGATTTTTCAAATAAGCCTTTTTAGACTTCGGTAGGGCTTATATTGTGAGTTTTATAGTAGTTTAATTGAAAAAAACAGGTAGGTCACTTGTTTGTATCGTCATTTTGAATTTTACAGTAGACAAAAGTTTTCTTTATCCCTTTTTTAATAGAACAGCTGAAGACTTTTAATTAACGCTTTTGTAGACGGCTGTAGGGCTTATGCCACGAGACTAATAGTACTTTTATTGAAAAAAATCTGCAGGTCACGTATTTTTACGGCCATTCTAGATTTCGTAGCAGAAAAAAGATTTCTTTTATACATCTTTTGAAGAGCTCAAGACTTTATATTCAAGCATTTTTAGACATCATAGAAGATTTCACGACTTTATATTCAAGCCTTTTTAGACGGCTGTAGGGCTTATGCTGCGTGATTTATAGTAGTTTTCTTAAAAAAAAGCTCTTGGACACATGTTTTTGCCACCATTTTTAATTTTATAGCAGACAAAAAATTTCTTGTATACAACACGTGACAGAAGAGCTCAAGACTTTCGATTAAGGCCTTTGTAGACCTGTGGCCCCACCGTCCAAAGACACGGAGAACAAACGAAATCGACGCAAGCAACAGCTAATCCCACGTCAAGTCTTCGCAGCAGCACCACCGTGCAGTGCTGCCACCAACGCTCACTCCGACTTCTACGATTCTCTCAGCCACCTTAGTGTGGCGTACTAGCGTGGACTTGCCAGTAACACACAATCGTCTACACGAGACACACGCGCTCCTAGTCAGCAACACAATAGCTGCTCGTACATTAAGCTAATAAAGGTTCCTATTCTTGTAATTACACAGACGAGTCATTATTTCTCGCCCTGCATACTCCTCTGGCCTTCTCAGCTGAGGATAGCTCCCCAGCCAGTTCCAAATTGGTGACCCTGACGTGATTTTCTTGACGCCGCGAGGTTAGCTAGTGCGCGCGTTAAAAAAAGCTCAGCAACAGCCTTCAGTGACATTGGTGCCAGTGTGATTGTGCGTAGACGTTTTTACTCTTCATCCGTCGCTGCCCCAAGAGTGCCGTCCATACACACTCGCGACATAACATTGCATCAGCCCGACGCGGCATTTTCTTCTCTTCCGAGAATCGACCACGTGCTAGACAGCGCATACTTCGAGCGTCTTCTTCTTCTCTCTGTCTCTCTTGCACGCTACCGTCGCTTAGCCATTGTCTATCAAACGGTCTTTCCTTTTAGTCTGCGCCCCACTAACTCGAAGAAGTGAACAGTGTGGGGCCATACATTATCTCTGTCTCACTCTCGCAACAGTTAAGTGTAAGTGATACAGCAAGTGCCAGTGACAATTCTGCTTGTCTCGAGTTTTTTTCTTGTTCTGCGCTTCACGATGACAGGCACAGCCAGCGGAGAGCCAAAAGGCGCCTCGGGCTCAGGCCTCAACAACAACAATGGCCTTGGTGCAAGCGAAAATGACCCCGGCAAACAAATTCCACAAGTCACAGATGATGAATCGGAATACGAAGACGCCGCAAACCCCCGTAACAGGAGAAAAACGCCATCTCTTCATCTGCCACCCATCTGGAAAATGAACCCCAAGGTGTGGTTTGTGCGCGTTATATCGGCCTTCAACAATAACGGCATCCGGGCAGACACAGCTAAGTTCGACTACGTCGTCGCGGCTTTAGATGACACGACAGTCCAAGAGATCTCGGATGTTTTGCTCAACCCCCCGAATACAGACAAGTACGTTTATCTAAAGGAGGAGATATTAAAGCGCCTGACGGATACACAGGATCAGCAGCTACATAAGCTGTTAACACAACTCAAGCTTGGCGACAAAAAGCCTTCGCAGTTGCTCCGTCATATGAAAACCCTGGGGGGAGCGGCAGTCTCTGACGAGGCTATTCGAGCCAAGTGGCTCGACTTGTTGCCAGCCTCCGTCGCCCATCACATCAGGGTCCTAAAGACCTCGCCTCTCAACGAGCTTGCCACTTTGGTGGAAGAGCTCATCCTAGACTACCCCACTACAGCAGCCGTCCACCACCAACTTCCAGTGGCCCAGAAGATGACCCAGCACCAGGCACCACCTGTAGTGGCAGCAGTTCAAGCGCCTACGGTGGAATCGCTATCCGCGGAGATGGCAACTATGTGTCTCTCCATGGCCCAGCTCCTTTCGCTCAGTCGGTCCCAGGGGGAAAATTGACGACGCTCCAGGTCGAGAAGCAGGTCACGCAGCAAAGGTCCGGACGCCAGCGACTGGTGTTGGTACCACGCTTACGGTGAAGATGCGAGCAGATGTAAGAAGCCCTGCTCGTACCCGGCCCAGTCCTCGGAAAACCAGTAAGGCCACCTTCTGTCCAGACGGTGGAGGGTGGCATGACACTGCCCGCGGGAAACCGTCTACACATCTTTGACAGATCATCAAAACTCAAGTTCCTGGCTGACACAGATTCGGACACAGGAAGGCATTCTACCAGATCCGTATAGCGGACGACGACATCCCGAAGACAGCTGTCACTACACCTTTTGGGTTGTACGAATTAACCCGGTCTTCGATGGGTCATCGTAATGCGGCACAATCTCTCCAACGCACTGTAGATCATCTTCTCCGAGGCTTGCCTTTCACAAGAGGTTACCTGGATGACATCCTTATCACTTCCGACAACCACGAGCAACATTTCATACATCTGCGACAGCTGTTCAAGGTCCTGCGGGCGGCTAAGTTGCGCATAAACCCGGACAAACGCGTGCTTGGTCATCAACAAGTAATCTACCTGGGGTTCTTGGTTTTGGCGGACGGTTTCAAGCCCCCGCTGCACAAGATTCAAGCCATCACCGATTTTCCTAGCCTGAAAAACTCCACGGAGCTTGGCCGCTTCCTTGGACTCTTCAACTACTACCGACGCTGCGGGCCTATGGCAGCCAGGATCCTAGCGCCTTTGAACGATCTCTTAAAGGAGCTACCGCCCAAGCAGAAGAAGGCCAACCTGACGTGGACTCCGCAAGCAGACGCCGCTTTCAAGGCAAGCAAACTCGCCAACGTTGATGCCACGATGTCGTCCTTCCTTCGTGCTGGCACTCCCTTGGCTCTACGCACTGACGCATCGGACTCTGCTATTGGAGCAGCCCTAGAACAACAGGATGATGATGGCAACTGGAAGCTCCTTGCCTGTTTTCGAGGAAGCTCACCAGTACTGAGAGACGTTACAGCGTCTGCGACCGTGAGCTCCTCGCCATCTACTCAGCCATTAAGGACTTCAAGCGTATCCTGGAGGGTAGGGACTTAACGGTCTACACAAACCACAAGCCCCTCATTTACGCAGCCAAACAGCCTTCTGACAAGGCCTCACCTAGACAGGCACGCGACATGGACTTCATTCTTCAACACAACGCCAACCTCGTTTACGTAAAGGGAGAAAACAACCCAGTCACCGATACGCTTTCCCGAATTTTTACTGTCTCTATGCCCTCGGAATTGGATGCAGAGACCATCGCCATAGCCCTAGCCACAGATAAAGAGCTGCAGCACCTGGAGGAAAACACCAGCCTGGTCCTGCAGAGTTTGCCCATCGACGGCCACAACGTCATCTGCGACACTTCCACAGGAGCAGTAAGACCTTATCTGCCTACAGCCCTGCGTCGCAAGGCATTCGAGATTCTTCAGAATCTCTCTCACCCAAGTGTCAAGGCCACGACACGTCTCGTCGCTTCCAAGTTTGTCTGGCCCGGGATGTGAAAGGAGCTCACTTGTTGGGCGCAAATCTGCGAAGCATGTCAACGTGCTAAGGTGCATCGGCATAATCGGTCAGCAGTAGGGAACTTTGAGGAGCCAGAAGCGCGCCTCGAATACCTCCATATCAACCTTATCAAATTACCCATCTGTCAGGGGTTTCAGTACTGCCTGACCATCATAGATTGTTTCACTAGATGGCCAGATGCAATTCCTATCTCTGACCAGCAAGCAACAACAGTGGCCAGAGCCCTCATTGACAGGTGGATTTCTCTGTACGGAACCCCACTCACCATCACTACCGACCAAGGCGCTCAATTTGAGTCAGCATTGTTCACCGAGCTCGCAAAACTCCTGGGTATCTGGGTATCCAGGATCCAAGCGACTTCGTACCATCCCCAATCGAACGGGATGATTGAACGAAACCACCGGACAATCAAAGCAGCCCTTATGTGCCGACCAGATCAGCCATGGCCTCAAACACTGCCACTGGTCCTGCTTGGCTTACGCACTTCTTACAAAGAAGACCTGCAAGCATCTCCAGCCGAGATGCTGTATGGCACTACGCTTCAGGTACCAGGAGAGTTTTTTACAACTCAAAGTCATCCAGACGCATGCCCAACGACCTTCGTTGAGAAACTCCGGAGCCTGACTTAGTCGATGACGGCAACACCAGCTTCCAGACACACAGCGGAAAACGCACCGTTTTTCCACAGAAATCTCAGGGCGTGCTCTCACGTCTTTAAATGCGTGGACTCCATCCGGAAACCTATGCAGGCACCATACACGGGTCCTCACCAGATCATCAGACAAGTAGATGACCGAACATATGTAGTCAATGTTAAAGGCAGACATCTCACCGTCTCCACCGACGCTCTAAAACCAGCCTACATGAAAGTAGCTGACTCACCATCCGACGCAGCCGGCTCCGAGGTGACGCCTAATCAGACGCCTAATCAGATGTCTACCCCGGCTATACCCGCCTCTTTACTGCGACCAACAGCGTCAGAGTTCAACATGCGACCGGTGCCTATAGTTTCGCCGCCTGCAGCCTAGTCAAATCCTGCGAAACGGCCTACACCACCCTCATTGTCCACGCAGCTTTCATCGCCTGGACGAGCCACCCCAAAGAAGACGGTATCGTTCAGCTTGCCTCCTGCGAGCTACACTGGAGGGAGAGTGGATGTGGTACCACCGTCCGAAGACACGGGGAGAAAACGAAATCGAAGCAAGCAACAGCTAGTCCCATGTCAAGTCTTCGCAGCAGCACCACCATGCAGTGCTGCCACCACCGCTCACTCCAACTACTACGATTCTCTCAGCCACCTAAGTGTGGCGTACTAGCGTGGACTCGTCAGTAACACACAATCCCCTACACGAGACACACGCGCTCCTAGTCAGCAACACCTATTCTTGTAATTACACAGACGAGTCATCATTTCTCGCCCTGCATACTCCTCCGGCCTCCTTAGCTAAGGATAGCTTCCCAGCTAGTTCCAAAGACCTCTGTAGTGTTTATGCTGCGGGGTTTATAGTAGTTTTCTTGAAAAAAAGCTGTAGGTCACGTGTTATTGCCGTCATTTTCAATTTTATAGCAAACAAAAAATTTTTTTATACTTGTTTTGATAAAAAAGCTCAAGATTTTTAATTTAAGCCTTTTTTATCCCTGCAGGATCCATGCCACAAGATTTATAGCAGTTTTATTGAAGAAAATCTGTAAGTCCCGTGGTTCAGGTAGCCATATTGGGTCAGGAATGTTGACTTAATGTAGATGCCACTCGGCATTTAAAACTAGATGCTCAGACCTTTTTTTCGACTACCTACAGAACCTAAATAAATTAAACCAATTTTGGAGAAGGGGGCGTCATTCGTTCACAAAGAATATCTCACATTTATATATATAGCAATACATATACACACTGCCCGCTTTATATGCCAATGACCTGACTAAGTTTTACTTTTGATTACTCAAGCAAAACTTATATTTCTAGTTATTTTTCTGAGTAATAGTAAAATATATTAGAGGAACGAATAAGAGTCAAAGTACTTTAAAAAAAAGTGACTGACCGACTGACAATAAAAAAAAATGTACACACATTATTTTGTAGCTGTAAATTATTTTATTAAAGATTATAGGTATCTCCAGCGCAACTTTGTTGCAGGTGATCTCGTACTTTTTTTACGTATGTCACCATTCCACGGTGATAAATTAATAAATTATGCCAAAATTCAATCTGAAAATATGATTCGAAAAGTAACGTTAAACTGACGTTATTATTTAGAACATTTAGAAAAAGCTTTGCGAATCGTTAATTATAGAACGATAGACTTCTTTAATACTAACAAACTCTTTGGCAAAGAATTAATATTTTTAGGTGGTTATCTGCCTTTTCATAAAATTTTTCTGAACAGCAATTAATGAATAATTATTTAAAGAAATAATTTTTTACCACTAGTGTTAAAACGGGATGATAAGAATAACATTTTATGTTATTATGATAAGGTGTTTTAATGGTTCTTCAATCTGTTTACTAAATAGTACTCCATTTTCACTAAGTTTTGTTTTTAACAAAAAGATTGTTAAATTTTGTTGGAACCTCATGATATGTGGTTTGACAAATGTACATCAAAATAATACGTCTGTTTCTATGTCCATATAAGTAATACTTGTGTAAATCAGTACAATAATTCTGTTATAAATATAATGTATTGTATCCCCATCCTGATACCGTGAGGGGTAGTCGACTAACTGTGGACGAACATACTTAAGAAAAAGTTGCCTAGGTATTACCTTGTCAAAGGCTGTTGAAAGTGGTTCTTCACTTAACCCATTTACTTAAACTTAAAAGGAAACTTGAAGGGATTGTTATTAAAGTTATAAGGCATCTTCTCTTAAAATTTCAAGTCCCTTTATCAGGCAAATTTTTGAAAACAAGTCAGTCAAAAAATGCACTTTGAACATGTATTCTTATGTAGGTTACTTTTCCATACTACGATATCATGTAATATCTCGTAAAGTAGACTTAAGATCGTAATAGAAAAAGTTTGTAGTGAAAGAAGAACTTTTAAGCTTTCTAATAATATAACAATAGTATGGGCTAAGCAGGGAAATAGTATACGATATTTAATCGTAAACGTTATCAGTTATCGATCATGCAGAAATCGGCGGCAACGTCTGCTTAAGTAGGAGCGTACATGCCATTTTCAGAACCTTGCGTCAAAAAAAAAATTTTTCATAACTCTTACTCTGACTTTATTAGCATGTTTATTTGTATGTAAATGCAATGATATTATAGTCAAGTGCCAGTACAACATATTTTATGTTGCAAATAATACGCTAATCGAAAATTAGAAAACCACAGGGTCCCGCGTCGCTTTGATACGGCACCATCGTGAAGAACCACCTTAAGTGGGAGAGGTTTTACTGTTAAAAACTTAAGAGCAAGACATTAAAACAATAGATTTTTCTAAGAAATAAGTAAATTACTATGTTTGTTCGAAAATATTTCTAAATAAGAATAGTGATTAAATAAATAACTTTATATAATAGGTACACTTTAAACTTAAGAACCAATTTTTAAAAGGTTAAAAATAGTGTCTGAATTCTATTATAGCACAGATAAAGCAAATCATAGGGGTGTTGATAAGTTAGAAAATAATATTCATTCGAGCGTTCTTATAGAAATACTGAATAATATCTATAAAGGCTGACGACCTCAAAAACTAATTATAAAATCAGAAGTTTAGGGATGTTTATAAGAAACTCAAGTCCAGCTAATGGTTTGTGTAATATTTTATGATTGCAAATAACTTAATCACGTAAGTACAGTGTTAAATAAAGGAAAATTATGTAGAAAAAACTAAACCAAAATTTTTATTCAAAGAACAATTTTAAACACTGGCAACAGTTTATCTTTTTCGTTTATTTAAAACAAAGCATATATTTCTTTTGTTTTAGATTTTCCTATTAGAATAGGATGAATTAAGCAGAAAAGCATGGTTAACTTTGAAAAAATTACTTATACCACAAAAAAAATTATGGTGGTAGTTATTAGGTATCTTAACAAATCAAAATAGTTTTAGACTCTAAATTGTGTCAGCTAACAGCCCCAAAAAAAAAGTCAATAAGGTGAAAAACAGTTTTTCGCATCTAGAAAAGAACTCGAGAGTCGGACAAAAAAGTTGAATGGTTAAAAAAGATGTGCAATTTCAAGACAAAGAAAATGAGCTCCAGGGAAATAAAACTGGCCCGGCCGTTCTTTTGCAATTTGCCAAAAAGTGCTATTTTGGACCGTTTTTTGAAAAATCTATAACTCACGTTCATTTAAATATTAAGACTTAAAAACTGGATACAAGGTAGATCTTGTGCCCCTTAAGAAGGTTTGGGAGTATCATTCAGAGAGGTGAGTAACGGGGAGTCCCCCCTGCCCGCGCAGATGTACCCCCTTTACCGCGCACCTCCTCTTGCACTCTACAAACTTGAAACTATACGACTTTAATTGATTATATTTTTGAAAAATGCCTGGCAGGGCTTGATTTTTTTTGTCGAGCATCTTCTTTTTATACCAAGTTATCTATGAAAACGTTTTTTTTTATTCCAACACATTTAGAATATACCTTAATTTTAATTAAAAGGCAAACCTAACCTTGTTCTTTCATAAGAAACCGTGTTAAACTGTCAATATTTCATAATTTTTTTCTCGAAAATTTCCCCTGGTGAAAAATCTGAAAAAATTCATGTGCACTCTTAACATGCTCAAATATAACATACATTTTTTGTGGCACATTTCTCCATTTTTAATTTTTCTCCCAAACCTCCTTAACATTCACATGAAACTTTAAGAAGATCGGTTGTAAGCTTCTTGCGTTCCGCTGCAAGAAGCAAAAAATGGTCCCTGCACAAAATAGTTGGACATGGCTGATTTTTCAACATATTGCCATTTTTCAGACGGCATTGTTCTCATCGAGAGTTATTCCACAACCTACCAAAACATAGTTTCGTTTGACATTCTGGACGTACGCAAATAATTGATGACAAAAAGCAGCTATTTTTCGTGGATGTGGTGGCGTATCAAGCCGTTGACGTAGGCCACGCCCACTCTCCCCATCGTGCCCCCAGAATTTCTGAGCAGCCACGTTCAAAATGAAAACGTGCATCAAAAATAACAATATCTCGGGAACCATGTTAGATAAATTGATGTTTTTTTTTCAACATGGAGTAGTTTTTAACAACATTAATATTGCGAAAAAAACACATGGGCCAATTTTATCCCTCTGCAGCTTATTTTGTTCGTCCTGAAATTGCGCTTTTTTATAATAGCAAAACTATTTGTCCGACTCTGCAGTTCTTTTCTAAATGTGAAAAACAATTGTCGACCACGTTGACCATTTTTTTGGGCCGTTAGCTGACACAATTTAAATTCTAAAACTATATAGATTTGTTCAAATACCAAATAACTATCATATTGATTTTTTTGATGCAAATAGCAATTAAATTCTTTAAAAAGCTAATTTAATTTTACTATAAGTTTTGTTAAGTCTGACGAACGAGGTTTTAATAAGGTAGATGTGTACTTAGTGTGATCTTTGTTTTTCTATGGCTAACTTTATTTAGCTTTATCACAATGCAAAAAGAAAAGTGAGATAGTTGATAAAGTAGGAACAGAAAATATTGCAGAGTTGTTTAGACATAAGGTTTTAATTGAATGACACTATTGTATCAAAATATTTATGAAATTAACTGAATTATTTTTTATATAAATGATTATTTTGTTATCAAATCATTTTTTTATTACAGTTTCGATGACGTACAGACTGTAAAAATAGGGGTAAGAATAATAACATTCTATAACGTGTACTTAACCTTTACATAACTACTTATGTTAAAAAATAGGTAGTAGAAGAATATTGTATCACGATTCCGTAGGGCAGTATGAAAGGCCTCGTAAGAATGAGTCATATTTATTAGGTGGAATTTTCACTGTTTCTATTATTTTATAAGTGTGAAAAATTAGGATAGATAGTGATCAAATTGTAATGCGTGCGGTGGCTCAGTCAGCTAGGTCGTGGATTGGCACGCGGGAGACCATGGCTCAATTACTGGCCAGTGCGACTTTTCAGGCAAGTACCTCTGTGATTTTTCACATGTGCTTTTTTACCACGCAACGCTCCTCGAGGAGGGTTTAGGCGACCTTCTCGCAGCGAAAATTGCCTAATTTCCCCCTACCCCCTGCTTCAATGGGTGGCCTCCCACCCCTTTCCTTGTCCCTTTCCCAAATGCTAAGTGCCCATAGTAGTGCCCTTAACAGGGGAGCTGGACGTAGAGCACTATAATAAAAAAAATATATANATTAAAAATTTCGATACCTCGTACAATTGGCTGACCGCAATGAATCGAGATCTGCTTTTTTTTAAATCGGTAGATACTAATGATATCTTTGATCTCTCTAAAAGGTAGATTTTTAAATAAACAAACAATAAAGTTATTTAATACGAAATTGTAACAGAGGACCGTATTTGTATAACTTTTTTTTTTTAATTTCTACCTTGTGGCACTTGATTGCGCTTTTTTCTAATGAATTTGAAAAAAATATATTATTCTTACAGGATCAATAGTAGCTTAAATATAATGCCTACACTTTTTAACTAGTATTTTAGCTTCTATTGACCGTACAGAAATTTTTTTTTTTTAGTTCATTAAAAATAAGACTAATCGAGTACCACTAATTACAAATGAAAAAAAATTGGTTACAAAAGTAGGGCCCTCTGTTACAAATTTTTATTAAATAATCTTATTGTTTGTTTAGTTAAAATTTCCAGAAAAAGCCAACAGTTGCTGCAAGCCGTTAAAACATTTGTTGCTATGCAAAAAATTTTCTCAATTTGTCACAAGTGTAAGCAACAAAAATTTGTTACAAATGAATTATTATTTACTTCTATGTGTATTATTAGTATCTGTTGAGCTTATCTATTTTACTCCATCGTTAATTTTTTTCAAGATTCGAAGAAAGTTCATGGGTATGAGTACAATTTTTTCGAAAAACCGTGTAAGAATGTTTTCTGAGAGACAAAAGATGATGTGGGATCGTATTATTTAACTTTTTTAAGCATTTATGTGGACACTTCGAAATAAGTATGGGACCAGAAAAATTGTCTGGGTGGTAGTGGGAACGATGATCGAGTTCAAACAAATCGTGTGGGGGCAAGGTAGGGTCGTAAGGGTAGTGAAAGATTTAGCTTAATATCTATTGGGTTAAAATAACTGATAAAAAAGACTTATTTTCTCCTGAATTGTTTAGTGGCTGTGTTAGGCAGTGAGGGGGAGCAGTCGTGGTTACTTTGAAAGACAGTAGGAGTTATGTTGAACGCCCTTCTTATTTAATTAAATATTGTGTAGTACATATATACTGTAGTGTTTTAAAACTGGCCCAAATTTTCATAAATGATTTTTAGAATTTATAGACTTATAGGAAATGGTCAGGAGAAAGTCAAGATAGAAATTATCTTAGTACAAAACTTTGGGTTCACTAAAGAGTAATATTTATTTCTTATTGATAATCAGAAAATTTGGCCATTAATTTAAGTGAGACTTCCTTTAGAAGTCGATATTCTCCTTGTAGTAATTTTATTTTCATGTGCTGTAAGAGATTATTGTGTATTTTGTAGAGAGATAACAGGCATTGGGAATTTGGATATAAAAATTTATGTTAGGGTACTTATTAAAAAGTTGTATCCCTTTAGTCGTTCGAGCCACCTTATCCATTCTTATTACGCTGTAACAAATATGATGTATGCTTAATTTCATATTGTTACAATAATTGTAAATGTATAGAATTATTAAATGTTTTAATGTCATACGATCGGAAAATTTTTAATAAATTAATTATCGTTAATAAGTTGAATTTAACGGTGATGACAGTCATTATTTAGGAGGTGTATTGATAATATATAAGAATAAAAAGACTGTATGGTTAACTTTATCAAATCATGTTTTTCAAAAAATTTTTCATGACCAAGCATTTGATAAATACTTTAAGCACCATACAATACAGAGACTGCTGAAAATATGAAAATAAAATTATTTGAGTGACTGTACTAGGTAATCAAGTTAGTTTTGATATATTTATCATTATATTAATCGGCACCAATGGATGCAAGTACCTTTAAATAAGTACTCTTGGACCTATCTGCGTCCTTTCTGATAACAAAACTCTTAAGATTAGAGATAAAAGTTTTATTATGTTTTATTTCAAGAAATGTTTACGAAATAAGTATGAACTAGAAAATTATCTCTCTTAGATTAGGCTCACTACGTTCTGTTTTCTAGACAGTTGCTCTATCTTTCAATCTATCGACGGGGTGTGCATTTACTGACACCGAATGTTCATATAAGTTTTCATTTCTATTGGAGTTGTTTTCCAACGCTAAAGTTCCTTTAATGGCTTTCAAAAGGGTAACAAAAATATAGAATTGTGCCAATCTAGATTAATTAGAAAATATATTAACGGATGTATAAATATAATCTTAAAAATTTTTGTTTTGGCTATATCATTCGAAAAAAAAAGTCTAAAACTATTTACACAAATGTATACTATGTTTGTATAAACGTAAAAAGATTGTTTTAAAATAGTTTTTTAACCACATACCCTTAGAGAACTGAGAAAATTCTTGTATTTTAAAGGAAACCACAATGTGCCAAAAAATGCCATTTCTAGGAAATTTAATTATAATAACATGAAGTCCAGTAACAAACCGTCATAAAGTGTCACTTTTACTAAGGGTCTTAAGTTTAACAGCTTAATATAAATTTTTGTCCCGTTTGTTTTAATTGAATGACTTCTTTACGTTGAGATTGTACCAATTTTTTTCTTTAGATATCAAATTTTTTGTAACAATGTTAGAATTATTTAACCAACTCAAATTTTTTGCCATGACAAAAATGTATTCTTTCAACATTTTGATTAAGTTAAGTGATAATTTACTCAATGATACCTAAAAATTTTTAAGCAGAGTAATGCTTAGGTTTAAAAAAAGACTGAAGCCATTTTTCTTACACAAGTAAACAAACAAAAATTTTTGGTTTTAGAATGGGACGCTGAAAATAATTGATCGTAAAAAGCAAATTTTCAAACTATCTCAAGGAGAATATATAGTTCCAGAAAAAATTGAGAATATATACATGAAGAGTCAATATGTCCATCAAATTTTTGTGTATGGTGAGTCCCTTAAGTCGTGCATTGTTGCAGTTATAGTTCCAGATGTTGATATTGTCAAATGTTGGGCAACAGAGAATAAAATAGCTGGTACATTAAGTGTACTATGTGCTAATATTAATGTTAAGCGCTTGATACTTGAAGATATAAGAAACTGGGGTAACGAAGCTGGACTCAAATCGTTTGAACAAGTACGTTGATTTACATTAAGCATATTTTTCTTTGGCTAGTCTGTTAATACTGTAGACTTTTTTTCAAATAAATATTGTGCATTATAGTAGAAGATTAAGAGACTAAAAAAATAATGCAAAAATGTTTAAAAAACTCCTAAAAACTACAAATTATGAGGAATAAGTAATCCATAGGTACACAAAAAGTTATAAACGTGATAACCTTCGAGCTAAAAAAATTAAAGTGCTAGTAGATTCTTATCCTGTAATTATAATAAGGTGTATATCAGACGATTTTTGTCCCGTGTAAATTCTTTTCATTAGAAACAATATGCAATTTGATGGGGAAAAATTTTGAAATGGTAGTGCACAAAAAACTCCCATACATGGAACGAAAAAATGTGTAATCAAATCATGATCATCATCATCTTCATCATCATCGTCATTGTCTTCATCATCGTCGTCGTTGTCATCGTTGTTGTCATCGTTGTGGTCATTATCGTCATGAGTGTTGTCGTCGTGATCGTCGTCTTCATCATCGTCATTTTTTTCGTCGTAACTATCATGAGTTTTTTTTATTACTACCTTCAGTATCAGGATCGTTATCTTTATCACCATTACCGTTATCGTAAATATTCTGGTAGTTATTCAAATTGTTATGTATTTTTTATAAGCAATTGAAATGACTTATACTGGACTTATTGTTAACAAGCTACTATAAGGTTCTTGAAGAAAATTTTTTAAGATTTTAGTGAGCAACGAGCTGCTCCACATTAGAACATCTCGTACTTCTTATGACATGTTCTGTTCTTAGTAGTGCACTATGGAGCTACCGTAAAACTATTATGCGAACCCAAGTGAGCCTTTAATTCTAAATAAAGAGCATGAAACTGTGAGCTTGGTCTCCTTGCGAATGTTACGCTTACTATGTATCTGTAGAGAATAGTGATAACTGCTTCTTTTTTGCGACCTTACTCCTTCTAGGTACTTGCACTTTTGGGTGTTTGCTCTTGCTATGATTTCATCGTATCAACGTTACTTTTTGATCTCTCTCAGCCAGTTAAAGCCTAGCTGTACCTTTCTAGTCAATATAATTTCCAGAAAAAGCCAACAGTTGCTGCAAGCCGTTAAAACATTTGTTGCTATGCAAAAAATTTTCTCAATTTGTCACAAGTGTAAGCAACAAAGTTAACTTCAAACGAAGAATCAAACTGTCTTTTCTAAGCTTTTTTTCTTTGCTTAATACTTCAGACAAATTTCTGCCAGTAAATCCTAATGGATCTTCTACCGTTGATGAACGAAAGCTTATGGGCTAAATTTGTGACAATTCTTATATTATCTATTAATTCGTGTCCCAGACCATTCTAATCTCTCAAAAGAAGTGGTATCATCACAAGCAGTTGACCCGCCAATAATCTACATGCTTCATGTAGAAGCCTTATTTTTTTGCAACACGTTTCTTGCTGATCCATCAGGTCCAGAGCCAATTCTACGACTAACAACCATAAAATTTAGAGCTTATCCGTCGACGGTACCTTTTCTTCACGATATCTTAGTGAGCGTCACTATGATTTCAGCAACTAGAGGTAGGTGTTACGTCATCCACAGTTATGCTACCTGAGGGCTTTGCTTATACATCTTGTCTAACTAGAGCTGCACTAGGCATGCCAACTTAAATATACTTCTAGATGTTAAAAGTAACCTCAGATCAAGGTCACCCTCTGCCACCTCATCTAAAGTTATCGGTATTCAGCCTTGCGATACTTAAAACATTTCTATTCTCACTTGAATAAGCAAAGGATTTACAATACCATGCGTATAAAATCTTATTTGTTCCAAGCACTATATTGTTAACACTGAGAAACAGGAAAAAATAGCTCTCATTCCAAAAGATAATAAGAGCCATCAACTGCTGGACTCTATGGATACACGGCCTTAGGGGAAAAAATTTATAGTTGATAAGAAGAATAAAGCGTTCCTTAAAATCCTACTGCAGCAAGACAAAAAAGTAGTAGAAGGAGACAGAGAGCGACAGCCAGTGGAGGTAGGAGATGTTGGAGTGCGAGGAGCTCCTGAAGAGAGAATATCTTTATATCAGGAAGTACTTAAGCCTGTAGAACTAATTTAAATGCTTAATGAGTCAGAGAGTATATCGGATCCTTTTCCATGTAAGATACAGAACCTAGCCCTACATAAGGATGCGGACCAGCCTCCAGACATCACTTTAATGTCAAACAAATCAGAAGGCACCACTAAATAAGTTACAAAGGCTTAAACTCTTTTTATTTATTAAAAAATGAAGCTTAACTTAAAAGAGAGTAGCTACTTTAACTCAAAATACTGTAAACTATAATACATAGTAAGTAAATTTTTAGATAGTTTAAAAAATGGACTTTACTGGGTAAAGTTGTATTACCAACAACATCTACTTCCTAAAAAGAAAGTTATCAGAGTTTCAAAAGGATGAGTGATGTATAGTAACAGAGCTCAAAAGATAAATACCTGCTTGGGATGCAAGGTCATCATCATTGTTAATAGTAAGTTCCAAGTCTTCTCTATTGAAAAAAACCATATACATTTACCATATTGAAAAACTACATGGAAAATCCATATGGATTTTCTATATGGCTTTCGTTTAAAATATCCATATAAATAAACCATATAAAAGTGCGTAAGCCATATGGTAGAAGGTTAACGATATAGAAGTAGGTAGACCATATGGATGTTAATAAGCCATGTGGAAGACAGTTAATTTCAAGAGTTGTGATATTCCAGTACAAAAGTTCATACGCACATGAAAAAAATATTCTGCTGTCAATATAACGTGAATAAATATAAGATATTAGAATGAGGATACACTAAATAACTGGAGCAATTTGGTGCAGCTTTATTGTTAACTTTTTTAACTGAGGACCCTATTTTTTGCTCATTTAATTTCAAAGGAACAAAGCAATGGTTTCTTTGACCGCGTATAATACTAGTAGAAACCAACATACAGAACGTCATAATTTTTATTCTCTGTATTGTAAAATATAAAAACTAAAAGTGAAGTCGTGGATTGCAAGCTGGTAATGTTAATAGTATTTTTACGAATTTTTAATCCAATTTAATTTTGTTACTTATACGTCAACCGTATAATAAAGTGTATACGACTTACAGCAATAAGTAATAATAATTAAATGGTCAAGAATATTATTTAGAAAAAATTTTATCTTTCATGACTATCATAATTATGATATATGAATTTTAAGATCACTTTTTTGAGATCAATTTTTTTATTTTTTTGACGTTGAACCATTCATAAGAAAATTATATTATTTTTAATAAGGTCACTGTAAGTTATTAATTGAAGTAATATTTTTTTAACATTACTAATCTTTTTTTGGTAATAATAACGTCGTCTCTGATCCAGCAGAGTTATAGAAACTCAAAACTAGAAAAGTAGTGGTTAATCTTATCGATGCGTATTTACGATTAAAATGAAGGAAAAAATATAAGTAACAATACCTGAAAGTCTTCACATAAGCCAACACACGTGTTGTAAATTTTTTCATGCAAAATAAATGATTTTTCTGGTTTTTCTAAATTCTCCTAAATGTCTTGAAGACTATCAAATATATAAGGAAACGTTGAATTAAAAGTTGTTTGAAAAATAATTTTGTATATGGATTGAGTGTGAAAAAAATCCAAAAATAAATTTTCATCGTTTACACAAGTGAAAAAGTAAAAAAACTGAAAAATAAAAATTGTGTCAAAATACATGTAAGATTAGTTAAAATTGGCTGATAATAGGATATGTTACGAACATAAGTGTGGTTTACATTGAACGCCGAGTCCGATCGCGAAATTCTAAAATAGCGACTTTTTGCAAAATTGTTGATTAAAAATTTCGATACCTCGTACAATTGGCTGACCGCAATGAATCGAGATCTGCTTTTTTTTAAATCGGTAGATACTAATGATATCTTTGATCTCTCTAAAAGGTAGATTTTTAAATAAACAAACAATAAAGTTATTTAATACGAAATTGTAACAGAGGACCGTATTTGTATAACTTTTTTTTTTTAATTTCTACCTTGTGGCACTTGATTGCGCTTTTTTCTAATGAATTTGAAAAAAATATATTATTCTTACAGGATCAATAGTAGCTTAAATATAATGCCTACACTTTTTAACTAGTATTTTAGCTTCTATTGACCGTACAGAAATTTTTTTTTTTTAGTTCATTAAAAATAAGACTAATCGAGTACCACTAATTACAAATGAAAAAAAATTGGTTACAAAAGTAGGGCCCTCTGTTACAAATTTTTATTAAATAATCTTATTGTTTGTTTAGTTAAAAACTTAAATTATTAAGGGATCAAAGATATTATTAGTACCTAGTGGTTCCAAAAACTCAGATCTCGATTCATCATGGTTTACCAATAGTACGAGAAATGAAAATTTTTAATTAACAATATTGCCATCCATCGCCATTCTAGAATTTTTCGATCGGACTTGGCTTTTAATGTTAAACACACTTATGTATGTAACATATTTAATTTTCAGCTAACTTGAACTAATTTAACACGTCTTTTGACGCATTTTTAATATCTCGGTTTTTGCCAGACGTATCAAAAAATTGTGAAAGACTGATGCATCTACACATCGTGAACCAAAAGAAACTTTTGTTCTAGTAATTCGTATGCAAGAACGAAATATTGTAAGTATATTTACCTCGTAGATTTTATGATTGATGGAATGACCAAAAAAAAAAAAATTTTATGTAACATCATTAACATCGACAATTAACTTGACCCACCGATCCATCTAAAACGAGTTCATAATATTTCTGATGAAATTACTGTTATAGTAACAGACGACATCAATCATATATGTATTCCTATTAATGTTAATAATAATTATTTTATTAGCAGTTATCTAAAGCTACATTCTTATTAAAAAAATATCACAACCCTTCCACAAAACATTATGTAAGTATACAAAAATTCAATTAGCAAGAAAGATACACATGCATCTTAGCCGTTTTTGTGAAAAATAAATATTCTTGTGTGCTAAATGATTATTTTATTCGATAATACCGTTTTTTAGCTTGTTTATTTAAAAGTCTACAATAATCTGATTTTGTTAAGTAGGATGTATGTGATCTTACAATAATGCAACATTTCTTGCAGTCTCTGTTTCAATTACTGATTGAATTATTTTGAACCACAACTTTTTTTAAAAAATATAATCTAAGTCTCCCATGCAAGAACAATTTTGTATAAAGTTGAAGTAATTTTTTGGTTGCCAAAACGTTTCTGTAAATAATTATATCATAACTTCTTTACGGTTCTTTAATTCGATTGTGTACAGGACATATCATACCCCTGTCTACGACAATCAAGTGAGATCTCATCTGAGATCTCAGGTGATTATCTCATGCCAAAAAACTAAAAAGCTAAGATTGCACAAAAAAGTATCCTTACCAAAAAAAAATTTTAAATCAATTTTACGGTTTTCAAAGCTGCCCTGTTGACGATATAATTTGGATGGTGCATCGAAAAACACATGTTTCAAAAATTTTCTGTCAATTTTTTAAAATCAAATTAATTTTTCCAATTTTCAGGTAAGATCTCATCTAAGAAAGCATCTGAGAATTTAAGAGATTCATTTAATTTTTAAAACCTGACTTGAAACACTTTTAAAGATGTGTTTTTCGATGTATCATACGAATGGTACCTCAACAAGACAGCTTTGAGAACTGTAAAATTGATTTTTAATTTTTCTTTAGCAAGGATACTTTTCATGAAATCTCAGGTGAGTTTTTGGCATGAGATAGTCACCTAACATCTCGGGTGAGATCTTACCTGATTGTTTTAGACTGTGTATGTAAAGAAAAAAACACTATCTTACGAAGTAGTCTCTAACAAATGTCATGATACGCCTCACTTATGGGCATTACAATCCAACATGTTTAAGTGTGTAGTAATATAAATATGTAAGAATTCTCTTCTTTCTTTACTGAGAGGACAAGATTTACCAAAATAGTATTCTTCTTTTTCAATAATTTTAGTATAAGCTTCAAGTCGAATGCTAAACTTTTGCCAGTCAAAGAACCATATCCGTAAATTATAAAAACAACTTTCGTTATTATTTTTTGTCATCTTTCAAGTAGCTTGTGCATAAAATAAAAAAATTACATGTGTCATTAATTATTCAGATGAAAATATTTATTTTGGTGTACCTGTATGAAAATACATGTTTTAGCAGCTGTGTTTCTGCTTACAAAATACATATTTCCTACATTTTTTTAAAATGAAATTATGAAAAATATTGTAAACGACGATCTTATGAATCATAAATCATGTTGCGTTAAGTAGGTAAATAAACAAAAGAACATTATAATTTATTTGTATTCATCCTATTTACACGTAAAAGTATTATTCTATCTGTTCATTTACAAAGACATAATAATGCGTAACTTCTATTACGTATACGGACTTAGATATAGCATAGTGTAATAACACTGTTGTACATACAATTCTTGCTCTTCATAAGCATTATACTTATAATGTTGCAACACCGATGGATTAAATACAGTTATTTATTACACAAGTATTACTTATTTTTCCTGTGTTACCTCTGACCACAAGTTATAAACTTTATCAAACTGACTTAATAGTCAAATTCTAATTCAATCTGTATTTATTATTTCAACATACTATAGTATCTGATATTTTTAAATTGCGTTTAATAACGTATGACTTTTTCAATAATATTGTAAATGATAAGTCATGTGAAAAACCTGTTCGTCTATTACTTTTCAATACATTAAATTTTTATTTATTCTGAAATAGTAAATCATGTAGTCAGTTGAACTTGCAAGATAAAGAAATTAGCTCTTAAAGGTTGCATGTTTCGTCTTTGATGGATCTCATTACTAATCTTTTACTTCATTAAAACTTACTAAATAATGAAAATCTAGATTCAGTCATACTCTTTACAAATGCGATAGCGGATATTAAATTTTTTTCAGTGTGTTACACAATATGAAGAATTACAATTATGATGTTCAGTATATGTATTTAGAGCTTCCACTAGTATTATACGTGATCAGAAAAACCATTGATTTGTTCTTTTGAAATTTAATAAACA
>NW_019379816.1:659808-670762 GCF_000648655.2 Copidosoma floridanum
TAGAGCTTAGTAGCACATGGCACTTATTATCTTTTGGAATCAGTGCTATTTCTTCCTGTTTTTCAGTATTAACGTTATAGTGCTTGTAACAAGTTAGATTTTATAAGCATGTTATCTCAAATTTCTTACTTATTTAAGTGAAAAAATAAATTTATCAAGTATTGCAAGGCTGAATACCGATAACTGTTGATGAGATGGCAGTGGGTGACGTAGATCTGAGGTTACCTTTAACACCTAGAAGTGTATTTGGGTTGGCAATCCTAGTGCAGCTCTAGTTAGACAAGATGAATAGGCAAAGCCCTTAGGTAGCATCACTATGGATGACGTAACACCTACCTCTCGATGCTGAAATTATAGTGACGCTTGCTAAGATATCGTGTAGAAAAGGTACCGTCGACAGATAAGCTCCAAAGTTGACGGTTGTTAGTCGTAGAATTGACTCTGGACCTGATGGATTAGCAAGAAACGTGTCGCAAAAAGATAAGGCTTTTAATAACAAACATTTATCACTACTTTTCATTAATCTACGATAAAGGATGAACAAACCGAGGTAGTTTTTTCATCACTGCAAATTCATTACTAATAGTTAAAATTGAAGAAAATTTTCAAAATTGAAAATTTATCTTGGAACGGTCTCTTGAGAGTTTTTAGTGTTGATTATTATGAAATAAAGAAACTTTTAAAAAAAAATATTTTACCTTAGAAGTTATCACTTGGGAGATATTGATATCGCTGATTACAAGTCTACAGTCGAAAATTGTGTTCAGGTTGTTGCACCTCACTAAAACCACTTCTAGGAGTAACAAAAAAAGGGAAATTTCTAAAATTCAGAGTTTAACCTTAGAAACTATTTTACGGAAACAAGTGATGTCACTAATTATATATACATGATCAAAAATCGTAACAGGGTAATTTTTTTTTATTGAAACCACCCCTAGAAGTAACAAACTGAAAAGGTCTTGAAATTTAAAATCTTATGATTTGACTATTTAACGATTTTTGAAGAAAAATTTTAAATTAAATTATTTATGAGTTCCTGTCTTTGAGATAAGTGGTTCTAATAGAGTACAATTACCTCTTTATAGTTGTTAAACGCTGACTTATAATCAGCAATTCAAGTATTTTCTAAAAGACGATTTTCAAACTCTAATTTTTAATTTTGAATGTTTCTTTGTCCTTGTTACTCCTAGAAGTGGTTTAAATAATGTGCTACTGTCCTTACATGACATTTGACAGCAGATTTTTAAATCATTGATCTTTAGTATCTCTAAAAGAGGATTTCAAAGATCAAATTTTAAATTTCCTAAACTTTTTCATTTCTGTCTCTCTGAAGGTTGGTTTTATTAAATCACCGTATGCCTTAGACGATTTTAAAACGTGAATTTGCAATAAGCGGCCACAGTAGTCCATATGTGATAATTTTTCGGATAAAATTTTTAATACTCAAATGTTTTCTATTTCTGCGAAACATTTAAAACCGAAAACTTATAGTTAGCAATCTCTATATGTCCTTGAAAATAATTTCCAATGATTTGTGATAAGTGATTATAAGTTTGTTCATTTCTGTTATTGTAAAGGATGATTTTTATGTAGTGCAATCACCCTTACAGACATTTTGAGCAAGGAGTTGTATCCATTTACTCTAACCATTTTAAAAAGACAACTACTAAAGAGAAATGTAAGATTTTTAAAACTTTTAGATTGCTTGAACTCCTAAGTGTGATTTTAATGAGGTGCATTCAGTCTTTTATAATTTTTTACCTCAAATTCGTAATCAGAAACCCTATAATCTGTAAGAAGATGATGTAAAACGTTAAGTTTTAAATTTTTATAGTTTTCCCATTTCTGTCTCTGTTCTCTTCCAAATTTCTTTCTCTCTGAAGGGTGGTTCTAATAAGAAATGACCTTTTTCACATAACTTTTAACAGCAAATTTTTAATCAGTAACTTAAATAATCTTTATAAGATGATTTTTACAATACAATTTTGATATTCAAACGTTTTTTTATGTCAATCTTTGGCATGATTTTAATAAGGTCCAATCGCTCTTAGACAACTATTTACTGTATAATCAGCTACTACAATTTATTTTTTCATAATTTCTAAGTTAAACTTGTAAATTTTGAGAGTTTTCTTATTTTTTTTATTTACAGAGGTGATTTTAATGTCGTGTAAAGCATCCTAATACGATTTTTGAGTGCGAACTTGTAATTACCAACCTTAGTCTTCTCTGTAAGACAATTTCTATCGTTATATTTTGAATTGAAAAAAATTTTTGTATATCTATCCCTTCCAGAAGTTCTTTTAAAAAAGTGCTACCATTCTTACGCCGTGTCTGACCACAAACTTATAATATGTAACCCGATTGTCTCGCAAGAGAAAATTTCCAAATAAAAGTTTAAAATTTTGCAAGTCTTACTATTTTCATCATTTCTAAGTGTGAATTTGAAGTATTGCAAATATCCTGAAATAATACTGGACCACAGACTCGTATTTAATAACCCTAATTCTTGCAACCAGTTCTCAAGGTTAAATATATCATTTAAAAAAATTTTTTTACTTTTGTAATTTCTAAGGGTGGCTCTTATAACGTGCAATCACTCTTACACGACACTATAGGGTCGTTATCAGTGCCCCTTAATTTTTTTGTAAAGTATTTTTAAATGTAAGATTTGAAATTTTCGGAGTTTACCTTCTTTTGTCATTTTTGAAAGTAGTTTTAATGTAAGCACCCTGATAGGATTTTGGACCACATAGTTGGTAACCCAAATATTTTCAAAGAAATAATTTTCGATGGCAAATTTGAAATTTCTTAATTTTATTTTTTTCTGTCGTACCTACAGGTAGTTTCAATGAATCACAATAACTCCTAAACAATATTTTACTGCTGATTCTAAATCAATGGATTTATTATTTACCAAGAAAGGATTTCGAAGATAAAACTTTGAATTTTAAGGGATGCTAGGGTAAGTGTACCTATCTCCGTGGCACGTACTGAAAATTCCAACTTAAATGCACCATAAGAAATGGTATACTAAAATTTTTTGGAATAATTTTTTTTTTAAATCTTACATAATCTCTTACGGAATATCAAAAAAAATGTTATGAAGCTAAAACTGCAGTAGAATATTTTTAAAACGAATAAAAACGGTATGCTGGTATTACCGTGGTTGTGTACCTATTACCGTGTACGTATTACCGCGGATATGTTATAGGGTTATGTTTACGTACGCTCACCGCGTAAATACGTACACAATCAGTTAATAAGCGCGTTGTACCGAATACCGTGGAAAATAATTATTTACTCGAAATATACACAAATATTTCTGTTTGAATTGCATCTACATTAACATCATTTTAGATTATTAAAATTGAAAAATTATTTTATATGAAACATTTCTCATTTTGAGCAAGTAATCATCAGTTTTTTAAAATCTACGGTAATAGGACAGAGCACGGAGATAGGTACACTTACCCCTATATTTCTGTTATTTGTGAGGGTGGTTATGTGGTGCAGCCACCCTAATACAATTTTTGACCGTAGACGTTTGTCTTTTAATCCTAATGATTTTTAATAGACAACTTCTAAAATGAAACTCAAAATTTTGAGAATTTTTTAATTTTTGTAATTTTTAGGACAGGTTTTGATAAGGTGCAACTACTCTCAAGTAATTCTCAACCTTGGATTCATAACTGTTTAATCTGTTTACTTTTAAAAATTAATCAACGAAGTCAAAATTTTAGTATAAAATATATTTTCATTCTGTCCACCAAGAACTGGTTTCAATAACGTAAAACTTTTTTTGAAACAATTTCTCACCAAAGAGTTGTAAATAGCTACCCCGATGTACCTTTAAATATAATTTTAAAAGTCAAATTAAAAATTTTTGAGTTTGTTGTCTTTTGCTAATAACCATAATTACTTTTGAAAGACGATATGCAAAGTAAAATTGTATAATTTTAAGACTCTCCTTTTCTTCGTCACTACTAAGGTCAGTTTGAATGAGGTACAATCATTATTCTACGATTTTCAACCATGGATTTGTAATTGTATTTTGACTCTAACAGACTTAAATCATAACACTTTTTAACGTCGTTTTTTTTTCTCTCTTTTTAACTATCAAAAAAATCTGGAAAAATTTGTACGTATACAGTTTAACATTACTATTCCAAAGAATTTTTTTTTAAATTGTTGAAGTTAAATCATGTCCAAGAATGCAAAAAACCGTTGTTTACTTATTTTTGATTTTTTTTAACCTACATCCTATCTTTAATAATATAAACATATCCATTTTATACAAAAATGAATAACTTGAGGTTTCACAAGAAATAACAGTAAGCCACTATACGGAAGTATGGAAAATCTGTGAAGATCTTGCTCAAAAAGTCCACTTTAATTTTTTAATTTTTTTTCATAGTGACGTGGTGTGCTGTTTGTCTCTGACATTTGTAGCACCTCCTACTACT
This sequence comes from Copidosoma floridanum, assembly GCF_000648655.2. The sequence continues at coordinate 664,275 of NW_019379816.1, forward strand.
TTTCAGCAATACAGATATATACCGCTCTATTACTTTGTAGCAACGATATAGGCATGGTACAAGTATACAAGGTAGGNATGAAAAGAAATACATTTTTTGATATATTTATATGCTACTTTAACATAGTTAATGCATAGAAGATATTCTAAGTTTCTGTAGGGTTACATTATAAACACATTAATTTTTTCAACACATTATTGTATTTAAGGAATTAGACGCAATCAAAATGAAAAAAAAAGCATTATATTAACATTGATGAAAGTTTAAGGCTACAAAAACTCACCGTACTTGAATACAAATTGAGAGCTGCAGTATTCAAGGCAGAGTATTATGAAATGAAAAAACAGTTATTGTATTTTAGGTATAAGACACAATCAAAATGAAAAAAAGAAGCATTATCTTAACATTGATGAAAGTTTAAGGCAATAAAGTGACTATAATTTAAATGTAAAAGATGAGAAGCGTGAGGTAATGATTTCAATTTTTTGAGATTGACTACACATGAAATAGTTATATTTACGTACCTACTCACAATTACATTTTATTATACAAAGAGATGTGAAACAGTTGCAGAAGATTTTCACCAACAACAAAGAATGGGTTAAGAACTGTTTGGATATAGTGTCATGGATAACCATGACCCTACATGCTTCAACTCCTTAAATTTAAGTAGCTACATACACTGATATTTTTTATTTTACGTATTTATACTGTTATACTTTTTTTCTTACCCATGTGTTGACGGTGTTGGTTTTAGTATATTCTAACACCCCTGTGTCAATCCTCGACCCTATTATTTCTCATCCCATGTTTTCATAGGGGTAAGTGTACATATTTCCGTGGTCTGCCCTATTACCGTGCATTTACAAAAATGCTGTTTAATTTTTGAAAAAGTGTAATAGTGGTCGCAAAAAAGTTATTTGATATTAATATCCAAGAATAGCTCAAATAAGGATGAAAACTCTTGAGAAAATTCTTGAAAAAATCAGCGTTATAGATTCCCATTCTAATAAAGTACAAAATTATATAAAGAGATCGAATGCGGATAGTAAATAGTTATCTATGATTTTTTTTGGTATAAACAGTAGTAGTACTGCTGGTTTGTGCAATTTTTATCATGATCTGGAGTTTTGGAAGATACTGTGCTCAAAGATAAAAACGGTACATTATTTTATTTCCCCGAAGAATAGCACACAATTTATTATTTAAAAATGTTCTAAGATACATTAAAATTGGTCTCTAGTATTAAAGAAAGAGGTTTGTATTTTTTCAGGTTCTGAGCTTCTAGTTTTGTGATAATATTACAAAAAAATTATGTTCTTAGCATGGCAAAGTTAGGAAATATTGTAAAAAAGCATATTAATTCAGTGGTCGTTAATATAGTACATTAAGGAAGTTCGGTAGGGATAGGATCCTGTGAATTTCAAAGCTCAGTCATTTTAACACGATCGCTTATGGGAAAGTTTATAAAAACCCAGTTTAAAAAAAATTGGCGTGATGAATGTCTCCAATTTTTTTATATGTCACAGATAATGTTATTTACTATATGTTCACAAAGTTTCGCGACGATCGTCTGATTAGTTTATAAATAAAAAAATTAAATAATAGCGCGACGAAACGCAACGGCAACGTCGCAAGAAGCGGGAAATTAAAAATGTTCCAGGACTTAAATCAGTAAATATTTAAATATTGTGGTAGATATTTATGTATTTCTGTATAAAACATAAGCGTATATATGTGTGTAAGTGTGTGTACATAGGTTCCACCCGTACCCTTAACAAAACAATGTATTATAATAACACATATTATTATTTATTTGAACACATATTATACATTATTTTTCTTAATCTCTACTGTTACATTATGTATTTATGTACAAAACACGTAATTTTTTTTATTATACTTATATTGATGTCACCGCATATACGTACGTTGACCGGATCATGTATATAATTTTGCAGCGATGGAAGGGGTGTGAAAATAAAATTATACGCGTTTGAATCGATAATAACAGCAATCACGTGAATATACATCAAGCATGTGTACCAATAACAGCAGCAGCGGCAGAAGAATATTATTTTAGAGTGAATCTCGGCTGAGCAGAGTTGCACTGCGCGAAAATGGGTGTACAATGACAGAATACATTGTATGGACCCACGACCTACACCGAGAGGGGGGAGGAGGAAAATTAAAGTATACTAGACGTAAGGGCTGAAAGGGATGGCAAGAAGCTCGAAGACTGCGAAAACTCGCCGTGCCGCGCGAGAGAGGAAGACGAGGGGGATGGGAGCCACGAACCCCCCGGCGACGCGCGAACGGAGCCAGTGGCGCGCGCGCGCGCGCTCTCGGGGCCGCAGCATCGGGATTTGATGTATCTTCGACACACACCTATACACGTTACTCGGGTCTCCGGGAGGGGGGCAGGTGGGCTGGGTTTGGCCGCCGCCCCTCGGACACCATAATATCGCGGTGTCGGCGAATGGGCGAGCGCCGGTGACGGGCGTCGAGGGAGGGATAGCCGCGCGCCAGCCAATCCGGGTGACGGGGTGGGCGGTCGCGACCGGAGCGCCTCGATGTGGCTGGTCGGGCAAACTGCCGGGCTGCGGGCTCGGGGAGAGACTCGGGCTTCATTATGTGTCATTATACCGGTTCACGCCGCGCGGTGTGCACTCTCCCGTTGTGTCCATGGTGGTGTTGTGTTGTTATTGTTGTTGGCAGCTTAACAACTCTTGGGCGAGGCGCGCGTGCTCGTTCAAACGCTCTTATCAATAATACTACGGCGTAGCTGTTCTCGGATTTACTTTTTTGTTGTTTTTTTTTTCTATCTCTAAATATTCGTTACACACGTGCGTGAGCCAACCTCGAAACAAAAGTGGCACCCATCGACTGTTACAACCTTGTGTAATCATCGGCGCCGTCGGTTCGGTGCTCCCGGAACACATGAACTCGTTCGGGAGGCTGTACGATCTGCCCCCTCCTCCGGTAAGTGCGGGCCATCGGTGCGACGGTAGTATCCTGATCTCCCAACCCGAGGTGGGATTTTGTTTCCATTACTATACTGACAAACGGTGTCAATAAGTAATCATTAATAATACGTCGTTCACTGCAAGTGCATGTGCGTGTATGTGCATCATCTAGTGTGGGTGTGTGCTTCGACGAGCTCCGGAGGGACCATCGTTGCAAAAAAAAGTGTAGACTGGCGTCAGCTGGACCCAAAGTTGTAAGATGCGGATCGTGCGACGAGAGAGTCGACAGCGACTCGACGCTGTGACAAAGAGCTGACCCGGATTCCTCGAATACTGTTGTTATTGTTGTTTCGATGTTGCTGTTGTTATAGTTGTTGCTGTTGTTGTTATTATTTGTAGACAATAAATAGTGCTGGAGCCTCGATTTTTGTGATAGTAAGGTAATAATAAAAAAATAATCAGTACAGTGCAAGAGACACCTGGGGTACGACTCGAGAGCTCCGATTTACCCGATTGGTATAGGAAGGTGACAACGATGCTCCGAAATATTGCCTAGTGATTGTTGTCGTCGTCTTGGTACAGCCGGTGTAGAGTTTGTGGGTCGACCGTTGGTGCGCGGTGCGTTGATTGTCGCACGCGACGGTGGGCTACGTTGGCCCGGGGAGCACCGGAGGGAGACTGGCCCCTCGGGACCGAGAGGCGGAGGCGAGGCGGCGGCGGCTGCGAAGGCCCGACTGCGACTCGGTCGCGTCTACGGTGGATCTTCGGGGCGCCACGACGACGCTCAACTTCACGGACCTGGGGAGCCCTTTCGGGGCGGGCGACCCCTGTCCATCGAGCACCCCGACCCCGAACAGCATGTCCGGCGGCGGTGCTGGCCCAGGACCCACGGGCGGTCCGTCGGCCGNAGCTGGAGGGCAGAAAAAATTTCTTAATTTCTAAATTTATTGTTTTAAACAAAATTTGACCTCAAAAGAATTAAAAAAAAATATTGGTTGTCTAATAATATTAAATTATTCTTTTTATAAAAAAAGTCGTTAAAAACAAAATTTTTCCTTTTTTATTCTATGCTTACTATTCATAATTCTCGTAGACTTAAATGGTATGCTTGTTCTTGTACCTTACGGGAACAATGAAAGCTCAAAAACGTGTGACTAAGAAATTTTCTCAAGTACTTTTGCTGAAAAAAGACTGGAATTTCCTCTATTAAATTTAAGTTACCTTCGATGAAAAAACAATATAGTTTAAGACTTATTAAGAAACTTTATTTATTTACATTAGCTACGAATATAACTGTATGTACGTACATCTGTCACAAGTCTTTTTAATTATTTACTCATTTTCATTTCATTGTTATAACGAATAAAAATCAAATACTAACATCTTTAGCATATCATCAAGCAAACATCTGTATATTTTTTCATAACACTTCAATAAACATCGTTTACAAGATAACAAAATCACAGGCTTGTAGAAATCGCTGAGATTAGAGTCTGTCCTAATTATCTAACATATCACTTTTAATGAGACTTTTTAAGTCACATAAAAATTCAAGAATTTTATTTGCATTAGCTACGAATATGATTGTATGTACGTATATCTGTCACAAGTCTTTTTAATTATTTACTTATTTTCATTACATTGTTATAACGAATAAAAATCAAATACTTATATCTTTAGCACAAATATGTTACAAATATACACAAATGCTGCCATAACCGACGCAGCAGACAGTGCAGATGCAGACACTGCAGAGTGTACTGATGTGTAAAATATGTGTGTACATGAACACTCACACATTGAAGACCCGTGCGGCGATGCCAAGTCTTCACTCATCGCTACTTCCTCCTTGCTTCCCCTGCTATCTCTACCGAATGTCCTTAAATACCTAGGATAGAAAAGTAAGGATAGTCTTAGATTTTCTGTACATTGATAATAAATGGATGATCTATGGTTTCTTTATATCTAGCCATGATGTGTACCTATACTATTTTTCTGCTTGATGGTATCGGAAAATGACTATGTTTTTTGAGCAGTAGCTAGGAAGTTGGAGCTTTCAAGCTGGAGGGCAGAAAAAATTTCTTAATTTCTAAATTTATTGTTTTAAATAAAATTTGACCTCAAAAGAATGAAAAGAAAAAGATTTGTTGTCTAATATTATTAAATCATTCTTTTTATAAAAAAGGTATTCGTTAAAAAAAAATTTTTCCTTTTTTATTTTATGCTTATTATTTATAATTCTCGTAGACTTAAATGGTATGCTTGTTCTTGTACCTTACGGGAACAATGAAAGCTCAAAAACGTGTGACTAAGAAATTTTCTCAAGTACTTTTGCTGAAAAAAGACTGGAATTTCCTCTATTAAATTTAAGTTACCTTCGATGAAAAAACAATATAGTTTAAGACTTATTAAGAAACTTTATTTATTTACATTAGCTACGAATATAACTGTATGTACGTACATCTGTCACAAGTCTTTTTAATTATTTACTCATTTTCATTTCATTGTTATAACGAATAAAAATCAAATACTAACATCTTTAGCATATCATCAAGCAAACATCTGTATATTTTTTCATAACACTTCAATAAACATCGTTTTTACACTACTATCAAAGAGACAACATTCGTACAAGTAACATAAGAAAGCAGAGAAAATTCTCACTATACATACAGTTAGATAAAACAGAATCCTTGTCATCTATAGTTTACTATTTGAAGTTGGTAAATTTGCTTGTTGATGTCAGTGGTTTATCAATACTTTTATATTTCAATAACCTAATATTTATCGTTTAGTTATTAAACTAAAATGGCAGCAAAAACGAACTATACGCAATGTGAGAAAAAAACTTTTATCAACGCCGCCCGTTAGTAATAACCGTAATGTTTTGAATCCAAGCAAAAATTCAAAAGCAATCAAAGCAAAAAAGCAAGCTTGGATAAATATAACTAGTGACTATAATTTAAATGTAAAAGATGAGAAGCGTGAGGTAATGATTTCAATTTTTTGAGATTGACTACACATGAAATAGTTATATTTACGTACCTACTCACAATTACATTTTATTATACAAAGAGATGTGAAACAGTTGCAGAAGATTTTCACCAACAACAAAGAATGGGTTAAGAACTGTTTGGATATAGTGTCATGGATAACCATGACCCTACATGCTTCAACTCCTTAAATTTAAGTAGCTACATACACTGATATTTTTTATTTTACGTATTTATACTGTTATACTTTTTTTCTTACCCATGTGTTGACGGTGTTGGTTTTAGTATATTCTAACACCCCTGTGTCAATCCTCGACCCTATTATTTCTCATCCCATGTTTTCATAGGGGTAAGTGTACATATTTCCGTGGTCTGCCCTATTACCGTGCATTTACAAAAATGCTGTTTAATTTTTGAAAAAGTGTAATAGCGGTCGCAAAAAATTATTTGATATTAATATCCAAGAATAGCTCAAATTAGGATAAAAATGTAATATTTATATGATTAATTTATAGAGAAAATCATATTT
>NW_019379816.1:671468-694171 GCF_000648655.2 Copidosoma floridanum
GTATGAATCATTTTGTACAAAGGCTATTTTATTGTGATTGAATTAGAAAAAAATTTCGGTAAATTTTGCATAATTCTGAGGTTTGAGAAAAAATTGGCTTAAGTAGATGATTATGATACAAACTGAAGAAACTAAAATTAAACAGTTTTTGATGGTTGCAAATTAATGGTCCAAAAACAGTGGTAAAAATGGCCAAAACCGGTTTTTCGCATCGGACATCGTCAGACTGAGTTTAGAAAAAAAAAGAAGCTTTTAATAAGCTTATGCTTCTTAGAAAGGCAAAAAATGAGCTGTAGATAAACCCGATTGGTCCAGCGATGACATCGAAAACTGCAAAAAACCATCGATTTGGCGCAAAATTTCAAAAATTCATTACTCTTGTTCTTTTACAGGTTAGGAGTTGAAATTTTAATAGGTTGTAGCTTTTAAACTCACAAAAGATCACTCAAAATTTTAGCAAAATTGAATGTAAACTGTTTGCAAACCTCAGCTTGATGAAAAAAAATCACTTTCGTAAAATGGCCCTAAAAAAAGTTGTAGTGCGGTAACGCGCTATTTTTTTACGGGATCATCTGCTTAAATAGTTAATTAAAAACTTACCAAAGTTTTAACTTCTTTTTTTATGTGAAAGTTGCTAATGCGATAATGTTAAACAACGGTATTTCGTGTGATTGGCTGTGTTGCGCGCGTGAAGTTGGGAGCCGCCTGAGTTGAGCTGCAGAAAGTAGGCGTGGCTTAGCGTATAGCGTCTCACCCTTCCACGCGTGCTGCACAGCCAAGCACACGAAATACCGTTGTTAATCATTATTGCATTAGCATCTTTTACATAAGAGAAGATGTTAAAACTTTGGTAAGTTTTTAATTAACTATTGAAGAAGATGATCCCATAAAAAAAATAGCACGTTACCGCACCACAACTTTTTTAAGGGCCATTTTACAAAAGTGATTTTTTTTGCATCAAGCTGAGATTTTCAAAAAGTATACATTCGAACTTGCTGAATTTTTGTGAGGTAATTAGTGGGTCTGAAATTTTGAGGAAAATCGATGGTCATTTGCAATTTGGGGGGTCACCGCTGGACCAATAGCGTCTATCCGCAGCTCATTTTATCCATCTTTTCACAAAGCATAAGCTAATTTAAAGCTTTTTTTTTAAACTTAATCCGATGATGTCCAATGCAAAATTCGCCATTTTTACCTTTTTTTTGGATAATTGCCCGTGTTTACGTAGGAAAGATATTGGTAAGGAGGTGCGTCACAAAAATGATCAACACTTAGTACGTTGAAAACCTTTATTCAGGATATCGCTATTATAAGGCAAAGTTGCGCGTGTGTACCATACCAAGACTTGTCGTGCACTCCCCAAAAGCTTCTCTCTTTGCTTCCTCTTCCCTTCTCCTGGCCCTGAAGCCCCTTGCTACGAAATGCAAGGAGAGTGAGCCTAGAACCAAAAATTGTTGGATTTAAATTTTTCCAATTTGTATCAAAAAGCTAATTCTATCACACTATTTAGTAGAAATTTTTATACTAAAGTGAAAATTTAAATGGGAAAATCAACTCTTAAAAAAATGGAAAGAAATACATTTTTTAATATATTTACATACTACTTTAACATAGTTAATGCATAGAAGATATTCTAAGTTTCTGTAGAGTAAAATTATAAACATATTAATTTTTTAAACATATTATTGTATTTTAGGTATAAGACACAATCAAAATGAAAAAAAGAAGCATTATCTTAACATTGATGAAAGTTTAAGGCAATAAAAACTCACCGTACTTGAATACAAATTGAGAGCTGCAGTATTCAAGGCAGAGTATTATGAAATGAAAAAACAGTTGTTGTACTACCAGCATAAAGATATCTCCGACAAAATTGATAAGCTATAAAACTATAGTAATTATTTAATATATGATGCATTCATTAATCACAGCATATGTTCTCTTTTGTTTTGATCTTTTATTCACCAATGATTTTTTTTAAATTTATAATATATTTATTTCATTTATTGATTAAAATAAGTTTTGAAAAATAATATTCGAACAAAATAATAGAAGAATTTATAAAACAGCTATAATCTCAATCTTCAAGACCACACTAACAAAAATATATGTATAAAGATATATGTATATGGTTCGTTTTTCTGATAAAAAAAATAAACCTTTGGTTATGCAGTGACTTGTATCTACGTTCATTTATATTGTATCATCAAATGTTTCGAATTTTTTCGTAACCTCGCATAGATCACGTAGATATTTTATGTATATTCAACAAAGTTTGCACCATAGTAAAGCAATATGAATCGTATTGCTTGTAATTCAAATGCCCTTTTACTTTTTTTAACATCGCAGAACCATCAAAAACTTATACCGGTAAGTTTCAAATGTTATTTTATACTTGATTGGAGCGTAAGCTAATTATAAACAGTATACAGATTGGACAAAATTTCTTCTTCATTCATTTATTTGCGGTTTTTTTAGGAATAATGGTACGCTTATTAATGGTGAATGCTTAGTCTAAATGATAATGAAGTACAAATAATTTTTCTGGAACTGTGAGTGTATTCTTTATGCAGACCTTTTTGCATATAATTTAGTTTTTGCGCATTAACGGATATACCCCTTTTTTCTACATTTTCCAATTTCAAAATAAAGTAGCCTCGAGTAAAACCGTATGAATCATTTTGTAAAATACAATATGAGACACAGATATTTATAATTAGGGTGTGTTACTTCTTTTTAACCTGTAAACTAATGTCTCGATTAAACGAGCATGACGAGGTTGGCATTAACACCAACAAAATATTGTACAATCAAGCGATACATATAGTAATTTTTTTCTTTACTCATTTACCTACTTTCAACAAATCTCGACAGCCTATATGCATAATCACTAATCTTGGCTTTTATTGGATTTAATTAGGAATCAAAATTGTATAACGTTTTTTTAAGGTAAATGGTATTTGGCATTACAACCAGCAAGTTTCAAGCATTATCTCCTTTCCGAATCCCACTCAATCAAAACAACAAAAAAACTTCCAAGCAGCATGTGATTCCAATGTAAATTAAAATAAATTGTTTTTATTCAAAGGTTATCTTTTCAATGTGTTAATAAGCTCCCTTTTTTACAATTCCAAAACTTTGTTCATCCACAAGTCTCGAGCCGATCTGATTGATTAAAGTTACTCCGATGATCTTCGATCTTACGGATGAGTAAGCGTTTTATGTAAGCAATCAGCTCTGGACAACTTCGGGAACACATGTTCCATTAAGAAATGTTAATTTTTTAAAATTATTGTTAAAAATACTTATAAATTTTCATTTATTCTTGATTTTATGGAGCAAGCAATATTTGCAATTATACATTACTTATAATGCAGTTAAATTGAAAAATTACCCAGCATTAAATACCCAGTCTTCAAAATTAATAGCCAGTCAATTAGTTTTTCGGGATATGTGTAACGTAATTTGCTTGAAATCGTCCATAGCTAATCGTTGCATGAAAGCATATAATCTTGAAATATAATTAAACTCCTGTTCATTTGTGAGATCAAAGTTTATCGAATCGATCTGAATGAGGTTGAGTCAGCTAAATTCGTAGATGGACAAACGTTATACTCGTTTTTATCACAATTTTTTTAATTTCATGAACTCATTGAAATAATTTTTCCAGCAGTACAAAACCCCGCAATCGTCTGATCATTCATACCCAGTGTTAGTTCAAGTCCCAACCATTCATCCCCAATCAAATTTCCACCATAGCTTAGTGAATATCATGGTAAAAAATATGAGAAACTAAATAATCTGATTATATATATGTATATAGAGCGCGCGGTGGCTCGGTCGGCTAGGTCGTGGATTGGCACGCGGGAGACCGTAGTTCAATTCCCGGCCAGTGCGACATTGTCGGGCAAGTACCTCTGTGATTGTTCACATGTGCTTTTTCACCACGCAATGCTCCTCGAGGAGGGTTTAGGCGACCTTCTCGCAGCAAAAATTGCCTAATTTCCCCCTAGCCCCCTCTCAGCAATGGGAGGCCTCCTATCCCTCTTCCCTGCCTTCTCCCAAGTGCTAAGTGCCCATAGTAGTGCCGTTATTAATGGAGCCGNATACATTACATGAAAAATTTCTTGCACTCAGACGTAATACGTTTTTTATATGTTAATCGCGAACTCAAACTATTGTTTGTAATGGATACAAATGAAATCTAAATCTCCAACTGCGGTCAACGTTTATTCATTCTTTCGGTAAGATTAAAAATATCATTTATAAGATTAAATTAGATTAAAAAATTTGTAGTTAAATTATTAATGTGTTTGAGCATTGTTTAATAGTTTTCTATCTGTTTTATTTATCTGTGCGTCAAGAGCATTTTGAAATTATTTTTATATTCTAACATATTATAGATTTGCCAGATTTCGCAAAACCCTCATGGTAAGAACTTTGTTGCACCCACTCTTGAGACGGTCGATAAAATGCAATCAAAACATACCAACGCCACCCCTGACTTTCAGGTAAAATTAAATACATATGTATACACATGTGTATAAAACTATTATCTTACAACATCGTTTTTTTGTTATTTAACTGTATTTCCTATTGATGATTAAAATTCTTAATACTATAAAAACCATTTCCATAAAATATTATAAAAAAATGATAAAACAATGTTTGATTTTGATTTGAAGTATCATTTTACATTACATCGAGCTGTAGGGTTCAAGTTCTCTAAATGCTGCTGCATTGTATTTACCTATCGTTATCGTTGTATTTACATTCTCAATGAATCAGCATCATTAAATGAATTATAACTGCCGTCAAAATTTTAGCAGTTTTATTCCCTCTGTTTCAATAGAGATATGTATTTCCATCATTAGTGTACATCTCTTCCAAGGCAATCATTGGACCCGAGGGCAATGCCTGAACGAATTTTGTCATCACCCTGGATGGGCTCACACAAGTGATCACACAAACACTTTTCTTTCCATCTAGAGCCCATCAAACGCCCAAAACTAAATAAAAACGTGTTTTCCACTGGTGTGCATCCATCAAGGGCGATCACAGTAGTCTTTCGGGCATTGCTTCGCAAGCACTCTTGCGTGCGATGTTCAACCCTGGAAGAGATACACATACGAGTGATGAAAACTACTATTTAATCATACACTGTATTTGTTACAAATAATTTATGCAAAATAAACGAGCACCTAGATATTTATTTTAATGTTTCTAGAAAGTCATAAAGTAAATACGTCACTGCTTCCTGTTACTCTCTAAATTGTTGTATTGTAAATGATACATAAGTAATTATAAGTACCATTATTTAAATATGTGAACGTTCGTTACTTTTACAGACGCAGCAATTAGAAGCTTGGGATTTTTCTTTTCCCATTTCATCTAGCACCCAAATATCTCAATATTTTTCTGTAAGCTTTTCCATTAGGATGTAAATGAATATGACAAGAGTTTTATGATTTTCAGTTTGATGACACTCTGGAATGTGCCATTGATATTCTTAATCCCAAAAATTTATGTAAGCAGGTTGTAGGAAATGACTCTATGAATAACAATACTACACCTACTCTAGAGTAACCTCGTATTTGGACAAATAAACTTAAATTTCAAAATGTATGATAATTTTTGTACATTGGCTATATGTCTACATCGTATTATAAGCTGAAGCGGGTTGTGCAAAAAATGGCTTTTTTTGCTGCCTAATTACGATTTTTTATATTTAAACTCACTCTGATGAATAAAGCATCGTGGCGGCGGGTGGCACTGGCACTATTTATTTTATTTTATTTAAAAATCTTGTGCTGTCCATTTTTTAAAATGTTTTAAATAATTATGAAAAATTGCTTTTCTGATTATACCAATTTATAAAATAAAAACAAAGGCCAATTTTCGCTAAACTATCTGAAAAAACTATTTGCACTATTGGAAAGAGTAGTCAAAAGAAATCGATTTGCTTATGATGACAATTTATTTATTCTTTACCTCCGATCATAATTGAGCTATAAAGAAGGTATTCGCTCAAAATCTCTCCCAGCAGTGTCAGTGGACAGCGTCATTGAAAAAAGCAAGCAGACCATAATCTATCGATTTTTGTGCACGTTTTAAACAATTTTAACGAAGTGCTTTATAGTAGAAAAATATGCCGTGAACGCATGATGGCCCACTTTTAATGAACATCCTCACATATTTTTTTTTTTAATACTTACGTAATTACTGATATGGTTGCGTGAAAAAAAATTGTAAAACTCAATTGTAGTTAGTTCCATAAAACTATCAAGTCCCCACACATGCACAAAAAGTGATTATCAAAGTGTTGAAGAAAGAGCCATGAGAAAGCTTTTTTTAAAAATGACCACGGATTCAGTATCAAATTCTTCAAAAGTAATTTTTAATGATTTTTCATCAAAGTAAGTTTATCACAATTATTAATTTTTAATGTGCGTGATTATCTGCATCCCAATATTAAAACAGGATCTAAAAGCTACTTGAAGAACTTACTTAAAAAATCGTTGATATATCACGTATAAAAATAAGTTAACCAAGAGGGCACGGTTGCTGTCTAGTTCTTTGTCTTAGATTAGAAACTTTCTTAACTTTCTCTCTTAGATGCATGATATGAAGCTAATCATTTTCATGCTAGTTGCAACAAAATTATGGCAAAAGCAATGCCGTGAGAAATAAGATGCTAATTCGGTCAAGATCTAAAAAATGTTATCTTCATTTTCATAACGAATTTCATAAACAACATGAATAATTTTTTACGGTATGCTTAATTGTACATAAACTATTTTGTCACTATAGGTTCCCTGTAGCTGCATCAAAAGTATCTTACCCAAGTATGCAAAGAACAATTCAGAGAGCTAGAATGAGTGGGAAACAAAATCCTAGTATTTTGAAAAAATACAGTTCGATTGAAGCGTTTGTTAAGCATGTTAAAGAAAAACCTGAATGTCTCACGCACAAAGAAAAAGATCAAGAGGCATCTATAGAGGGAGATTTAGTAAGATCATCATGTAGTGATCATTCTATACTGTATGACAAATCTTTGGTGCAAGAATTTCTAAGCCAGAATGCTATGTTTATTAAAGCGACGTTCAAAGTTTGCCCGAACATCAAAGGTTGCAAGCAATTTCTTACAGTAATGTGTAAAAAATATTATACTGTGAGTATTAAAATTTGCCGATTCAATACGTTGTACATAAATATCTGCCTAAAAATTTTGATCGAAAGTAAATAAATTTTTCCTACCTCGGACAATTTTTTGCGACATTCCGACGTTTGTTGTGCCCTAGGTAGGAAAAATACCGTTTGCCATGCGAACGCCATCCAAACGGTTTCTCATTGGTCCGTAAAATATCCCCAGTAATGGTGTTGCTCATGTGACGATAACTACCATTAAAAATCCTAACATTTTAAAATTGCACCTACACTTTTTCATGACTTTTTCATAATCTACATAAAAGTTTTATCTGAGTAATTTTTTCAGCTTAACTTGATGTTTTAATGTTTAAATAATGTACACTTGCTATACGAATATAGTGCTTTGTTTCTAAAAAATTAAAAAAAATTTACAGGTACAACCTTGTATTTGGGTTTTAATGAGTAGGAAGACTACGAAAGCATACGTATCGATATGGAAACGTATCACAGAAATTTTCCCCAATTTCGAACCAGATCAGGCAATTTGTGACTTCGAGAGAGCATTGATGAAATCGTTGAGACTATCATTTGAAAAAATTAAAGTCACTGGTTGTCATTTCCATTACGCCCAAGCAAGAATATGTTGTTTTTTTTCGCAATAGTACCTATACGGAATATAGGTGTTTTCCATACATTTTTAGTGTGAAAAATAAACTTTCCTCCACTGATAACGGTTTTACCAGTGCATGGCAAGACCTTGTCACACTACACTAGAAAATAAATAATTTTTTTTTATTATTAAATTATGCCACTAATTTTCTTCTTAAAATTTGTCCCGATAAAATTTGCATATAATTTTTTATAATACTTAATAAATTTATCAGAAACTCTAAGTAATCGCTGAATTTGGAATGTACACAACTAATGAGTATATACATACTGTAAAAATGTTGCATCATCAGTGTTAATCATCTGATGCGAAAGAGTTAGATAAAATTGAATGTTTATTGTACTTAAAAATATTTAAGTTAAAATTCAAATGCATTATTTTCATTATGAAGGGTGAAAAGAAAAGCTTTTTGAGATTTTTTCTCCTCCCCTGTAAATATTCATTCATGGTGGCTTAAATATGTTAAATCAATGGAGACCCATTAATTTATTTAAAGATTAAGTAGTTTCTCTCACAAATATGAATATTACAGAAAACCGCCGTTTTTTATCCAAAAATGTTTAAAAATTTTATAAGTGGCTTGTAACTAGTATATATAAAACAACAATATAATTAAAAAAAATTCTATAATTTACAGGCGTTGGTTCGCAAAGCAAAATTTAAAGATTATCGACTGTTTCTTCGAAAAGACAACTCAACAAACAGTCCTGAAGGTCATAAAATTATAAAAAAATTAATTGCTGTTTCGTTGTTACCTAGTGAAAAAATACCAGATGCTGTAGAAGTAATTGAAAGTTTGATTGAAACAAAATTTAACAATGACAGAATATTATTAAGAAAATGGCAAAAATACATGATCTATTATAAGAAAGAGTGGATCAAAACAATTACTCCAGAGGTATTCTCAGTATTTAATATGGTTGAACGCACTAATAACTTTCTTGAAAATTACCACCGAACACTGAATAAAATTATTAGAACCAGGCCCACTGCTTATGATCTGATTCGTAAGTATTTCATCTTAAATATATTAACAAACAAAGCATTATTTATGCATTACGGCCCCTAATCATTTTAAAATGTCAGGACAGTACCTATAATGAATTTAATAGTAGTATATTTAATAGTCACTATATTGGCAAGCAGTGAAACTACGACAGTTCACATGCTAAAACACTTATATGACGAATTTTTCCCTGAGAAAGGACACTTTTTTTACTCAAAACTAAAAAACAATTTTTTTGAGGGACACTGAAAAGTATATATTTCGTTTTAATTCACATAGTCAATAGAATAAGGGATAAAGTTGGAATAAGTGATTAAATCGATGTAACACACTTTTTTGAGCTTTTTTGTATTTAAACATCTAATTTAGAACATCTGTAACCAAAACAATCCACGTGAAAATATAAATATAGTATACTATTTTCATACATCATCAATAGTACACCATTGACCTTATTACTTGCCATCTTGTTTGTTAAAAGCTTTGTACAATTCATTGCAGTTATATTGTAATGCATAATCCTACCTTTTAAATGTTTCTCTGATAATTGTTGAATACAATTGACACATAACAGTAGTGTAATTTTTTATGTTAAATAGGGGCTATCATCCTACTTAAAGAAAAAGTAAAACTGGATTTAAAACGCACAAAAAAAAAGTTAAAAGTCACAGTAGATCCTAAAATAAAAACTTGACTACGTGATGAAGCGATTAGAAACGCCTGGATGCAAATGTCATCAAAACAACCGCGGACCGTAGAAAAATTTCTTAATGAAATGACTCATAAAAATAAGATAACCAAGAGGGCACGGTTGCTGTCTAGTTCTTTGTCTTAGATTAGAAACTTTCTTAACTTTCTCTCTTAGATGCATGATATGAAGCTCATTATTTTCATGCTAGTTGCAACAAAATTATGGCAAAAGCAATGCCGTGAGAAATAAGATGCTAATTCGNAACTTAAAACATTCAGCTAGGTTGGTTAGTAATGAACTATCCTTGAAATTAAGTATACTTGTTTAAATCTCGATCTATATCTTCTTATATGTGTCCATCTAAAAAAATGAGCGTTTTTCCTGTAAATTTAATAAAAAAATGAAAAAAACATTGTAAGATTCAACGCTGTGAATTTTATATTAAAAAACGAAATTGCAAATGTTTTATCAAGAGAAAAAAATGATAATCTTTGCTCTTATAACAACAAACAAAAAAGTTCTGCTTATTAAGAAAAATGGATCAAATTACATTTTTATTTGAACAAAAGATCTCTATGGTTTAGATTGTATGGTCTCAGTATAAAAATCCCCAAATTTTTGTAAATACAATTATGTTCATTTCTATACTTAGTAATTTCTTAGAACTGATAGAGGAAAATAAATAAGTTAGATGTTAGACAAACAGTCATAAACGTCATTCAACCGAGATTCCAGTTATTCATTATAAGTATTATTATTTTCTTATACTTATATTTCTAAAACTCCTGTTTTTGACTCACTACTCTATCTAAGATTATCACATAATAAATTAATAGGTTCTTGTCAGTTGTTAACAAATCTTTTACAAAAAATTTGTGAAGAACAGTAAAAACTTGAATCTTCATTGAAATCTGATGATACATATGAAAAAGTTTATGTAACCTTGAAAAGTGACTCTAAATCTTTTTTACCAAGACTGAAGTTCTAGTTGTTTTACTTTGTTTTAATTAACTACAAGAATCGAGTTATCACATTTTTCATCGCAACAGTTGGTTTGCCCTGCTTTTTTTAAAGAGGTTTTTCATTAATAATTCTAAGCATATCACAGCATTTAAGAAATACAATGGATAATAAAGAAAATATTCAATGCTAAAAAAATCGAATTCATAGGTGAGGAAAGGAGTGAAGATTTGGAAGAAGAAGAAGATGAAGAAATCAATGATTCTGATGATGAGGACGAAGAAATGGATTTTAAAGATTTTACCTACTCTAATTATGATACAACGAATACAAATATATTCTCAGTTAGTAGACTTCATTATGTTAGTACTTAGAAATTACGTATACACAAAAACTTTAGACGTTTCTGCGTTGATCATTAAGAAAATGCTTCTAAACATATGCATAATGTTAATTGCTTCAATTAAATACATCTATTTCTTAACAGTTGATGCACATATTATGAAAAAAATATGGCGTTGAAATGATTGTTCAAATGTATTAAGTTCATTTATTGACGAAGTATGAATGGCTGCATCAAATGTGCTTAACATGTGTAGACTTTCTTATTAACATTTTTGATACGTAATTTTTGTTTTTCTCACTGCAGACAATTTTATTGCAAACTATTGATTTTAAGGGGAAGAAATTTGAAAGTCTTTTTTTCTTTCTGTTTAACTACAAAGTAAACAAAGCAAAACGAGAGAATTTTGTACGTGTAACTAAGAGCATGACACTCTTTTATACGTCTATTTAAATGAATCTACATACATATAATTAACGTAATAACCGTAAAGTAGCCCTGGTTAAATAAATGGTGCTTATGTGGCGAACGCTATTTTTCCTACCGAAGGAGCATTGAATATCCCAATGTCACGAAAAATGCCCCGAGGTAGGAAAAACAAGTTTTCGTTTTCCGTATGTATGGCTATGCACTCTAAGGTTGCATTTTGCACTCACGGAGTACTTTTCGGCTCTCCAGGCCCTTACTTTTTCGAACAATGGCGCAAAGTAACTCGTGGAAGCACAGTGTGCCTACTCGCGCAACTCTGAATTTTGCGCTTTTGGTGCAAAAAAAACGACGTCCGCAATCAGACACAAACGTACAGCAACTGTATTGTTTAAACGCGGAAGTTGTACTTTGCGCCCTAGTGACGAAAACTACAATTAAAAAAGCAAGAATGGCCTTTATTAACAAAAGTTAGGTTCTATTACAGTCATTTAATTAAAATATCCTCTTATTATATTGTATAATATTATTTTCAGGATGCAGTAGAAACACTCGTGTATTAGATTAAAAATGATAAACAAAATATCAAAGAATTCTGTAAAAAAAATTCTGAAGAAGTGGGTAAAGAGCTTGTAGAATTTATTATAGAAGCAAATGATGAAGCTGAAGAAAATCACTTACATGATAAAACCAAAGTGGTGATCAAAAAAAAAACTTATGAAAATATACGAACAAGTTGCTTTGCCAATAAAATAATTTAGAAGACTCAAGGACGTAGAAAAAGAAAAAAACAAAACACAACAGGAATTAAGAACACGAAAAACGAAATTACTAAAATTACCAAGAGAATAGTTTAAAAAAATATCATCCAGATTTCAATTATTACTAATGATTATTTATTACGTTATTATGGTGTAGAGTAGTTAAGGTATCAAATGCTAATTTAGACTCAACCTTGTTCAGTAAGATTTTGTTAATAATATAAGCTTTTGTTGTATTTGGGTGAAATAATAAAAATATATTCTCAATCATTTTTTTTTATGGTTGTTTTCAGTAAACTATCAAAAATATGGAGAAATGCAAATCTGCTTCATCAACATTATGTAATCATTTAAATTAATCTCATTATTTCAAAAATAAAAAATAATGTGCTTTTTTTTGGAAAAATGAAATAATGTACCAAGGTTAAAATTTGTTTAAAACATTAAATTTTGCATTTAAGAAATGTTTTTCTGCCCTCCATCTTGAAAGCACCAACTTACTAGTTACTGCTAAAAAAAAATAGACATTTTTCAATACCATCAAGCAGAAAAATAATATAGGTACACACTATGGCTAGATATAAAGAAGCCATGGATCATCCATTTATTATCAATACACAGAAAATCTAAGACTTTTCTTACTTTTCTGTCGTAGCTACGAAATATACTTTATAAAGGTAGTACTGTTAGTACCTTCCTAGTCAAATGTATAACTTTTCTCAAAAATAAGTGTCAAGTTATACAAGAAGCGGTGTTAGCTCATGTTAGCGGGTCGAGGGTTCGATTCCCGGTAAATGCAGATTTTTTCAAAAACTGTTTAAAAAAACCCTAGCTGTTTTGGAGTGGCTTTTTCCGTGGAGTTTTCCTTTAGTGTAGAGTTCCAGGAGTTTTTCCTTGCCCCACAAATATTCAGACCGGGGTAAATGCGAAACACTGTTAGAGCTGCATGTAGGGATTCGCGGATCCGATGCCAGGCGCCAGGCAAGGAGCGGCTGGCCTTACGAGTGAGGAGTGGTCCCTGAAACATGAGGCCTCTCTGGGGATGCTAATATTAGCCTGGATCCGATGCTTCGGCAGAGAGCGCCGGCTTAACCGGTGAGGAGTGGGCGGCCTGAGATATAGAGTTTTCTCCGAGGACAGGCTACACAGTGACGAGTGGACCCAAGGCACCATTGGTGCAGAGAGTGCCAGCTTAACTGGCAAAATGTGATAAAGGTTTCCCCAGAGATACTCCCACTGTGCCCATGGTATGATAGGTACATGATAACAGTTAGGTGATTGGTAAATGGATGTGGCAATACACCCCTATACATAGGTGGTAAGTGGGTTGCTCCAACGACTAGGCCAGTAGTCTGTCATGGTAACCCAGAAAACAAAAGTTTCAAGTTATACTCAGTGATGAGGATTCACTGGTCAGAAAAAAATTGTCTGACGTCAACGTATTTTTTACCGTAATTTTACCGTAATTAACAGTAAGGTATTTTTGGTATTCTAATTAAGAAAGACCTTAAAAAATTTTGTCACAACAGTGAAAAATACAGTGAGTTTGTGATTGATTAATTTTATTTATTTATTTAATACTCAATAAATCAACGTGTTTTTAAAATTACAGTGTAATATAATTATAAATTACAAATGAAATACTAATTTTTATTAAAATACTGACTTTTTTAAAGATCTTTATAAAATAACATGGTATAATAAAGTAACTATATAATTTTTTTAATCAGAATACTTAAATTCTTCTTCATTTGTTGTTAAATGTTATCAAGAAAATTTACATTGGCTAAGCCTTCTTGGATCATACTTTCAACTTNATTCAATACTCAATAGATCAACGTGTTTTTGAAATTACAGTGTAATATAATGATATATTACAAATGAAATACTAATTTTAATTAAAATACTGACTTTTTTAAAGATCCTTATAAAATAATATGGTATAACAAAGTAACTATGTTATTTTTTTAATCAAAATACTTAAATTCTTTTTCATTTGTTGTTAAATGTTATCAAGAAAATTTACATTGGCTAAGCCTTCTTGGATCATACTTTCAACTTCATCTATCTCATCTTCATCACAAAAACATGATGGGTTGGGCTTTAAAATTCTTAAATTATGTGCAACGTAGGTGATTTTAAAAGCTCTTTTATTTATCAATCGATTTCTTTTGATGCTATGTATTAAGGCATACGTACTAAAAAAGCATTTAGTAGCCGCAAAACTACACGGCAAATTCAAAATATTTACTACAATTTTACTTATAGAAGTTACTTTACATGTCCTCTTTCACCATAGTATATTTGGCAAAACAGTAAGAAATTCTTTTACAAACTGTGAACTCTTCAATTTTTCGCTTGGGTAAATTACATTTTTTCGTTACGTTTTGTCATTAATTCAGCTCCAAGTTAGTATTGTCTTTGATTTAAAAACTTGCCACGGAATTTGGGATCCAATAAATTGGATCTAAAGCCATAGTAACACGAGCAGCTAATTTTATTTATAAAGCTTGTTTCTTTAGAGTTCAACAAAGGTAAAACACTATTTGACTCTCACGTATATCGATGCGAGAGTTTTCCGTCACAAAATTTTTTGACCGGTCAGCGTAAGCTTGCGGTAAATATTAGAAAAAAATATTTAGTAATTTTACGGTAATTACCATAAATTTACGCGTAAGTTTACCAGTAAATTTACGAACTCACATTACTGGTTATACTAAAACTACAAATGCCTGGATAATCCTCCATGGAAGATTATGTAAAAATTCATAGCTAATCCTCATTACATTCAGTTAATTAAAGTCTGTAAAAAAAATTGTTAAGTTTGCCTAGACAAAATTCTAATGTATGAATAAAACTTCAATTAAAAAAAGTAAGTGACAAAGTTTTGAAAATCGAACATATCTTAATTTTACTGTTTATTTATATCTCGAAAGTACGTGTACAAAGTTTCAAGTACTAATATTCAGTAGAAAATATTTGAGAAATAATTTGGTGAAAAAGCGTCATAGTGCAGAACGTATTTAAGTTTATTTTTTTCACTTTTTTTTACCATAAGCACCTACACGGAGAGATCTCTGGTACTACGGTAGTATGTAAAGCCGCGTGCAACAGTAGTATAGTGCGTCGTATACGACTGTAGCGCCCGCGCGCCACAACGAAAGTATATGGCTTCTGCTACCGTAGTATACAGGCCTCCGTGCAACTATAGTGCGTGAACTATACTACCGTTGCTTCTGCCTTATACTACAGTTGTAACGCTGATAGACTGAATTGGTATATTACCCAGCTAACCAACTTTGCTCGGGAGCCATACCAAATCGGTATTGACCCCAAGCAAATGTGCACACACACACTCACACACACGTACGTGTATATATATGTGTATGTACGTCGTTTGATGCAGCGGCGGCGGCGGCGGTGCTGCACTATACATATATATCTATAACCTCGTGTTTGCCGCTCGTTGGAATGTATATGTATATACATATGTATTTTTTTTACAAATGATTGCAAAATACGTACTGCTATTTGTACGAGATTAATTTCATTGTAATTGACAAAAATAAATAGTAAAAATATATACGTTGCTATTTGTAAATAAAAATAATTTTCAAATGATTAGTTGTTAAAATACATGTTTTTTATTATGATTACCTTTTATTCATTTGCCTAATACAATACAAGTCCTTTTTTCCGAAACAGAGGCTATCAGTATGAACCTTTTTTTTGCAATATACTATTGAGGGCTATTTTAGAACGCGTAGAGCTGTTGAAAACGATATATGTGTAGTTAATTACTATTTCATTTCGGATAAAATTACCTATTGCATACATTATTTTCAGCAGCACATATATATGCGTTTATTAGATCCCATCCGGTGTATGGTAGTATGCTATACTGTATGAAGCTCGAGAAAATATTATATTGTTTACTGCATGTATATATATATACATCCCAACGAGCGGCAAACACGAGGTTATAGATATATATGTATAGTGCAGCGCCGCGGCCGCCGCCGCCGCCGCCGCTGCATCAAACGACGTACATATACATATATATACACTTATGTGTGTGTGTGTGTGCACATTTGCTTGGGGTCAATACCAATTTGGTATGGCTCCCGAGCAAAGTTGGTAGGTGAGGTAATGTACCAATTCAGTATATCAGCGTTGCAACTGTAGTATAAGGCAGAAGCAACGGTAGTATAGTTCACGCACTACAGTTGCACGGAGGCTTGTATACTACGGTAGCAGAAGCCATATACTTTCGTTGTGGCGCGCGGGCGCTACAGTCGTATANAGTATATGGCTTCTGCTACCGTAGTATACAGGCCTCCGTGCAACTATAGTGCGTGAACTATACTACCGTTGCTTCTGCCTTATACTACAGTTGTAACGCTGATAGACTGAATTGGTATATTACCCAGCTAACCAACTTTGCTCGGGAGCCATACCAAATCGGTATTGACCCCAAGCAAATGTGCACACACACACTCACACACACGTACGTGTATATATATGTGTATGTACGTCGTTTGATGCAGCGGCGGCGGCGGCGGTGCTGCACTATACATATATATCTATAACCTCGTGTTTGCCGCTCGTTGGAATGTATATGTATATACATATGTATTTTTTTTACAAATGATTGCAAAATACGTACTGCTATTTGTACGAGATTAATTTCATTGTAATTGACAAAAATAAATAGTAAAAATATATACGTTGCTATTTGTAAATAAAAATAATTTTCAAATGATTAGTTGTTAAAATACATGTTTTTTATTATGATTACCTTTTATTCATTTGCCTAATACAATACAAGTCCTTTTTTCCGAAACAGAGGCTATCAGTATGAACCTTTTTTTTGCAATATACTATTGAGGGCTATTTTAGAACGCGTAGAGCTGTTGAAAACGATATATGTGTAGTTAATTACTATTTCATTTCGGATAAAATTACCTATTGCATACATTATTTTCAGCAGCACATATATATGCGTTTATTAGATCCCATCCGGTGTATGGTAGTATGCTATACTGTATGAAGCTCGAGAAAATATTATATTGTTTACTGCATGTATATATATATACATCCCAACGAGCGGCAAACACGAGGTTATAGATATATATGTATAGTGCAGCGCCGCGGCCGCCGCCGCCGCCGCCGCTGCATCAAACGACGTACATATACATATATATACACTTATGTGTGTGTGTGTGTGCACATTTGCTTGGGGTCAATACCAATTTGGTATGGCTCCCGAGCAAAGTTGGTAGGTGAGGTAATGTACCAATTCAGTATATCAGCGTTGCAACTGTAGTATAAGGCAGAAGCAACGGTAGTATAGTTCACGCACTACAGTTGCACGGAGGCTTGTATACTACGGTAGCAGAAGCCATATACTTTCGTTGTGGCGCGCGGGCGCTACAGTCGTATACGACGCACTATTCTACTGTTGCACGCGGCTTTACATACTACCGTAGTACCAGAGATCTCTCCATGTAATCGGTACCATCAAGTGCTTAAACTATTCTCTAAACATTGACTTTCCTACCTGTCACTTTTTTCCAGATTTAAACGATAATTTTAGTTTAATGCGCGTTTAATTTAGGAAAATACGTGATTTTCCACTAGCATTGTGTTTAATTTATAAAAGCATGAATGTCTGTTACTTTTTTCTTAGGTACCCTAGCTGCACTAAACTTTAACCCAGTTATTTTAACGTCAGACTTTGATAGTTTGTACAGTTTCATGGATATCTGAACCATAATTAAAGTACCGATGGTACTACCTTAACGACCAACGAACTAATATGATTTTTTACGATATTTCCTAACTTTGCCATGCTAGAAACACAATTTTGATTGTAATATTATCAAAAAACTAGAAGCTCAAAACCTGAAAAAATACAAACCTGTTTATTTAATATTAGAGACCAATTTTAATGTATCTTAGAACATTTTTAAATAAAAAATTGTGTGCTATTCTTCGGAGAAATAAAATAATGTACCATTTTTATCTTTATGCACAGTACCATTTAAAACTGGAGATCATGATAAAAATTGCACAAACTAGCAGTACTACTACTGTTTATACCAAAAAAAAATCATAGATAACTATTTACTATCTGCATTCGATCTTTTCATATAATTTTGTACTTTATTAGAATGGGAATCTATAACGCTGATTTTTTCAAGAATTTTCTTAAGAATTTTCGTGAGTATTTTCTTAAGAATTTTCTCAAAAAATTTCTCAAGAATTTTCTCAAGAATTTTCTCAAGAATTTTCTTAAGAATCTTCTTGAGAATTATCTCAAAAACAAATAAAAATACCATGTTGTCATAGCAATGGGCAATCTTCTGATTGGTGGGCAAAATGTCGTTTGGGCAAAATGTCTATGACTCTCTACAACCTAGTGGACCCTTTATTTTAAGCTCCAAGACATAGTTGTATGCTGTATAAAAAAAAAAAAAAAAAATTTAGGGCATTTTACCCCCCAAAACTGAGGATACCCTTTCAAAAGTTATCCTATCTCCGTCGTTTTGATAAGTGGTTTGGATGTCATGCAACAACCTTTAAATGAAGTTTAACTGATATTTAAATATAATTAACATATATTATCTCTTAGAGACATTTTTCAAAATAAAATTTCAATCCTTAGAAACTTTCCAGTTTCACTCTAAATCGTGGTTTAAGTATGGTTTAACTACTCTTAAATGATTTTTGCTCGTAGATGCGTAGGAAGTGACCATAATCATTTTTGACAGATAATTTCTGAGGTAAAATTTTCATTTTTTAAAACTTTGGTGTTATTTTCAACCGTAGAGGTAGCAAAGATAGAATGCAACTACTTTCAAACGACTTCATACTGTAGATTCGTAATCAGCCAACCCAAGAACTGTCGATAGAAAAATGTCATAAAAGAAATTCTTATTTCAAAATTTTTTTTTTTTTTACCTTGTGGTGATTTAAATAAGGTGCAACCAACTTTAAAACAAAATTTTAACGGCGTACTGATGACCATTGACTCAAAACATTTTTTAAGCAAAGATTTCGAAAGTAAGGTCCTTAAAATTATGTTTCCTTAAATTTGTCTTGCTTAGGGAAAGTTTTAATATGACGTAGCCATCCTCCCTCAACTTTTGACCGTAAATTTGTAATCGTTATTCTCAGTTACCCCTGTAATAAGATTTTCCGTATGTAACTTAATTTAAAAAAGAAATTTTTATTTTCTATCTCTTCTAAGGGGTTATTTCAATGGGGTGCGACCACTTTCATACGTTATTTTTTAAATAATTTATAATCACCAATCCTAACATCTTCCCAGAGATTATTTCCTACGTGAAATTAAGAATTATGACGTTTTTTCCTTTGTCTTTTCCCAGGGTACTTTTGGTGTCGTGCAACTGCCCTTACACACTGTTGACCACGAATTTATAATGATTGACCTTAAATAATTCTGAAACAAAATTTTTTTAGGTTAAAGTAAAGGTTTAAATTTAAATAATTTTTGTTATCCTGTCACTCCTAGGCAAGATTTTAATAAGGCTGAATCGGTTGCACATGATTTTTGATTCCGTGCTTAATATTTTTAACGCTAGTAATTCCTGAAAGAAGATAGTTAAATTAAAATTTTTAATTCAAATAATTTTTCTGTTTTTGTTTTACCTAGAGGTACTTCTGATAAGCTGCAACACCTACTACACAATGTTTTATTGCAGATTCGTGAACAGTAACCCTAATAATTGAATCTCGAATCATCCAGTGGTATACCTGATTCAACAATTGCGTGAGAAATAACTTACTTCTTTCGAAAGAAGCTACCGTCGCAAAACTCGAATAAAGGGTGCAACTTCAAACAATCTTATAAAACGCTCATATTACAAAATCAATTTGAACAAGTACACCAAATAATGGGATTAATCAACAACTTCAACATTTTTTACTGCGAATGTACACAAAAAATATCATACACAATTTCGACAGCAACTTGTACTTAATGTAAAATCCGAGAGATCAGCAGGTTTAACCATCAATTACTGTAAGATTATTGTACCACGACTGTGTTCGTGTCAGTGAAGGGTAATTAGGTTAAGCTCTGATTGGTCGTTCAGATTCCTAACTTAACGCGTCCTCCATAAACGCAAGAGTGTAAAAACTTCTCGCATATAAAATTTGCCTTATCTTTTTTATAAAGTGCTCCAAAGTAACTGTAAAGGATGGAGAGTTAGTTTTATTGCGTCTTTTAAACGAATGTAAGACTTAATAAGGTGATTAAGTTACGTGTTAGAAGTGTGCATTTCAAGCAAATGTAAGACTCAGTTCGGTGACTAAGCTGTGTGAGAAAAGCTCGAGCTACCCAGACCACTGTAGACTCACCTAAAAAGTGAATCAAGGAGGAACAAGAAAGAAAGGACCGTCACCAAGGGTTCCAACGTTAAAAGCAACAGCCTAATCATTGTCATCGCCACGAGTATTTTCGTGTATAATTAAAATCATCGTTGCGGTCAACCTTGTAAGATCTTGTGACTGCGTGCGTGAAAGAAGCGGCTAACCAACGATTAATAGAAGTTAGTTAAGTTAATAAAAATTAAAAATTGTTAAAAACATTGTAAATGCGAGCAGAAAATTGATAATTAATATTCTGAAAATTTCCAATATTTCCTGCTTTACCGAATTTATCAGATAAGACATAACTTGGATGTTAATTGAAATAATTTTCTTAAGTCAAAAACATTCCAGTTACTAAATGTTATGAAACATTTTTAGAATTAATAATTATAATTGATTAAAACATAATTCTTACTATAATGAATAAATTGAATATCGAGGAAAAATAAAATAGACACTGTATGACAAAGACCTTTACAAGGACGTGAGATAAAAAGACTAACAAGATACGCTACTATCGTAGGACATAATACATAAACTCTAACAATTAGTCAACGCCAGCTCAGCGTACACTACTCCATGCATATCGCTCTGTGAAACCTTACACCACAACACCGAGTCAACGATTTCGAAGAAAAGTGTACTGTAAGTAAAAGCAAATAAGGCTTTTGGGCCGATGGCTAGTTCCTGACGAACAAAAACTGAATTTGTTTGTTTGTAGAACGAATCTACGAGTTCTGCCGTTTTCTTATAAAAGTTTGGACGTAACATTGTATTAACTTTCACAATCTTGGACTGCAGATTTATCATCAGTGGCTTAAATATTTCCTCAAAAATAACTTTTTAGTCAAGATTCAAAATTTTATTTTTTTTGGGCATTATAAGCGGTGGTCTCGATGTAGTGTAACCACCAATATTACATAAATCTAGACCTTGGACTCATAATTATCAGCCTTACCGACTACTAAAAGAAGACTATAATGGTAAAATTCTAAATTTTTAAAGTTTGCTTGTTTCTGTTGCTCTTAGGGTGGTTTAAATAACATGCAACAGATCATACACAATTTTTGACGGTGAACTTTTAATCCTCGACTCCAGTCATGTCTAAAAACGTTTTTTAAGGTAAAGTTTTTATTGAAAAAAAATTTTTTTTATCTGTCTCTTGTAGGGGTTGCTTTGGTGGAGTAAGATTATAACTGCACATTTTTTGACTACATATTCTTGGAGGACACATTTGATGACCCCAAATAATTTCTGAAGCATTATTTTAAAGGGAAAAACTTGAATTTTCAAAATTTTTCCATTTTTGTTACTCTTAGAGGTAATTTAATGAGGTGCAATCACTTTTACATGATATACGTTGCAAGATTTGTAATTAGCCCCTTTTTTAGTCCACGAATTATAGCTCTTAATATTAAATTTCGTATTATAAAAGTTTTTTCATTTTTGTCATTCTCAAGAGTGGTTTTGATTTTGTGTAGCAACCCTTATATGATTTTAAACTGCGCGCTCGTGATACTCGATCTCCATCACTCCTAGAAAATGATTTTAAAGGTAAAATTTTGATTCGTAAAGGTTTTTTTATTTTTGTCTTCTAAAGAGTGGTTTCAATGAGGTACGACAACTCTTACACAATATTTGAGCGCTGATTTGTAAGTAACGATCCTAATGTCCTCCGAGAGACTGTTTTTGACGCAAAACTTTGAATATTTTAAATTTCTTAAAACTTTTACGATAGGGTTAATATCAGGGTAGAAGAACTACCTTTATTGTTTTATTTTCAAGAGCCATGTAGATGTGAGTGGTGACAAATGCTGTTGCAGTTCTACAGAACTCGTACAAACCAACATTGTTTAAGTCTTGGCTTGTCCCTATCTTTTCCAGATACTCTGGCTTATTTACTGGGATAAGTATAGGTAGCTTATTACAGTAGGATTAAAATTTATTATACAAATATTTAAAGTACAGTCAAAATAACTGCTGCTTAAATAGTTACAAGACTTGTTTCAGGTACTCTTAGAATGTCGATTGTTTCTGCAGTTGGCTGGCTTAATACAATTTATACTTGAACAAAAAAAAATTGCAGTTCTAGTACTAGTCACAATTATAGAAATAGTATTATATAAAATTGTTTAATAAGTTGATTACAACTTGAATTTAATTATAATAAAGATTATAAAAAATAAAAATTCCAAAATATAAAATTGATTTAACATACAAAAATAGTATTTTTTAATAAAAAATTGTACGTATACGGAACAAAACTTTTGAAATCAGAATACAATAATCGATTTCTATTG